>OZ024905.1:12937087-13032087 GCA_964017125.1 Flabesymbios commensalis
ATGATGAGTATTATATGAGATATTGTCGAAAAAAATAATTCTCTTAATGGCGGCATTTTCGAACGTCGCAAGAAATAACATTATATGACGTTGTATTTCACTACACTGCTATTAATATTTATGACTTTAAAAATGTTGGCATATTATACGTGACAAGTCAAGACAAATAACTTATTATTGCAGACTACATTTAGAAAATTACATCGTTTTTCAATAAAATTAAAATTTGATACATTCATGAAGATAATAACATATATGCCTGTAACAACGTTGACAACAATAATTCGACTGAGATATGAGGCCCACATGAAATTACAGAACAAACCCTTATGAAGCATACTTACATGTTATTCACCACAAATATCCCGATTTAAAGATAAAGGTTATGTGGGATGCATTAGATGCACTGGAAAATACAAATTTTTTTTTGCTAAATTAATACCATGGCAACAATGGCGTCTAATTTTGAAAACTTCCCAAGAGCAGCATGTAAGACGTTGATTTGGCCCAGTGTAGCAATTTTTTTACCCCTGAGCTGACTAATAAAAAAGATTGATGTTAAGTGATATCATATATCATCTGTTTTGTATTATCTTTGCTCTTTGTTTTTTTTTATTGTTGTTATTACAGGATATCACATCACAATTCACTCAACCATGAAGCTCATTTACAATCTGCTGACCTGCTACTTGTGTTTTGTCTTTGCTTATGGTAGGTGGGAATATTAAAATAAATGTTACTTATTTTCAAATGTATACTGTATAAACATGAGATATTCAATTTTGTAATATTTGAGGCTTTCTGGACCTCGTTGATATTATTATTTCTCGCTTCTCAGACCTTCAACATCTATATTATGACTAGTATGTTTATTATTAATTGACGATTCTCAGATCTTCAACATATAGAATATACTAGTACGTTTCGGTCAATTGGAATTTAATTATGCATTAAATAAGCTTCTACCACAAACTATACCATGTATATTATCACTTTCAGTAGAAGTTCATTTGAGTTGAAATCTGCTAGAAAGATGACAGCAAACGTAGATATATGGGGAGAGTTGCAGGACCCCCACACCAAAGGGGTTGTGTAGTCCCGATGACATCGCAAGGCTCTGACACAGAGACCTCAATTTTGAATAGGTCAATTCTATTACGATCACTAGATTTCGCTGTTGAAAAAGGCCAAGTCTTAATAGGCGGGGAGAGTGTTATTTTTACACAGCTTGCTGTGTGCATAACATGGCAGTCAGTGTGGCCGGGTGTGCGACGAAGCTGCGCAGACTCGTAATAGACTAGATTATTTTTTTAAGAAAATGTAACCCCAGAGGCAGATCGTGTTAGTTTATAGCATAAAGTGTTTTAGGGGTAGTTCGATATACTGAATTCGAATTTGATGTATGCCAAGCGTGAAAATGCTTCAAAAATGTCTCAAAATAAATTAATCTAAAATGGCCGCACCCACAGGCTAAAATTCCATATATTAAATAAAAATATGAAAGTTTGCTAAGAATGTGATTTTTATAGGGTTTCATCTATGGTTACCATACAAATAAATTATTATTTCCAAAAAAAAAGAAAATTCGAAGATGGACGCCACCGAAAATCGAGATTCAATCAACACGATACACGCCTGAATTATACACTAGGCACACCACTTCCATATTCAGTTTTAAGTAAAATAAACTGATCAAGAAATATTAATTAGTATGCAGCTCACATGTTTAGCAATGCTAAATAACAGATTAGATCATCAGTTTTTATCTTAACCCTTCCCTGCGAAAGTGCACCGCATTTAACGTCTAATTATTATTATTGTGACTAAAGTTTTGACTCTATTGTAAGATATGACTGTATCAGAAATGACTTAAGGGCCAATACTAAGTGCATTAAACTTGAAAAAAGTTTCAAAGTTTAAAATTGTGTTATTTAGGCTTATGTCATCGTAAATCTATATTTTCTTTCTCCACCCTCCATTTGAAAGAGATATGCACCCACTAAGTGCATGTGTATTTCGGAATGTTCATACAATCTCAGACAACCATGACATTACTTCCATTGGGATTGATCATACAACCTACCTTTGAGGGTCTAGATTAAGGGTCTGATGTTGATTTGTTTTTTTCTTAAAAAGGGTCAACACTGAGAAAAATCTCTTCTTTTTTGTCACTACACCAGCCACGAACATCCCATGAACATTGTCTGTGTATTTTGGCGATGTTAACGATGTCCAACAAAGATTCAACACATGGAAATCAGCAGAAATTAGCTGTGTTGACCCTTCCTGTTTTGAAATGTGTGGCACGTTAGGAAAGCGGTGATTTTCCAATGACGTAGTAGTAGTAGTCACTTTTCGGCACAAAAGGTCTTTTAAGTGACATTGTAATACGATAAAAACGTTGTAGTCAATTGATGAGATGAAATGATGTACAGATGATGATGTGAGGGTGGGGGTGATAGGGCATGGTGGGTTATTGAGAGCGTTTTCCTTCGCTCACCCGATAAGGGGTTCTGAGCATGTCTAGGAGATCTACCCCCAGACATGCCCAGACGGCCGGAGACTTGGATTTCGCTGTGCAATTTAAGGCTGAAACTCCGTGGCATTTTGCGCAGCTCCGCTATCCTCGGATCGGATAGTCCCCAGAGTAACAATAGGAAGGATAACTCCCTCTGGGTAACTCCATTCACCCCACGTGAGAGACCTAATGTCAAACACGCTATTGTCGGTTATTTAAAGCTACCACAGCCTACACCAGCGCCAGCACTGATGCGAGAGCTGCATTAGCACCGCAGTTGAGCGGAGGGTCCAGGGTACATCACTTGTAATCCTCCCGAAGATTATGGCCAGATACGAGAAGGCTGTAGCTTCCCTTGGATGATTACTGTACACTAGTGCTTCCGTACCATGCCATACAGCATGCAACTGACGGAACAAATCCCTAATGACAAAAAGTACACTACTAGCAATCATCCCAGTACCCCTTCCGATGACGTTGTAATTAAACTCGCAATGTCTGTGACAATGTTATATATCTAAGACCTTACATACTTCTCCTAATACGAGTTAAAAACTTTTTGTCATAGATTACGGCTATTAAATTATAAGAAAGCTATCTTTAGAAGGAAATATTAAAATTTGTGACTCATGTTCTTTTCCTGTCAAATATGACATTATATAACAGGTTGATCAAATAAACACAAATATAATGACCGACATTTTGTCATAATACGTTTTTTTCGAGACCTAATTACTTTGCCAAGAGATGTTTCTAAAAGTTGTAATCTATCGGAATGCTGCCTTCTCTCATACAAACACTCGAAAAAGGGCCTTTAAGTCAGTTTGCTGCTGTTTGCAGATGTAGACTTTATATCGTTCACCATAAACAGATAAGTATTTCTGGGTGCAATGATGCATCTCATCTCATTTCGGTGACTGGGGGAGATCAGGACATGTACGTGGTTATAGCTAGACTCTTACTTGATAATGAGAACACATAGTGTGAAGCTTTGCTGCATCGGACGCTGGTGGCAGATTCTCTTGTGCATGGCCTATACAGAAATGCTTAACTCGAGCTTTGTCATATTTCATATAATAATTTTACAGATGATTTATTTTTCTGAAGCAGCTGTAGTTCATGTGAGAGAACCTTTGTCTAAGCCCATTAAACCACATTTCAAAAGCAAGTAGGGCCTCCGTCTGCTCAATAGATAACAATTTGCGAATATCATGTTATTGGAAATACCTTTGAGTTTTAATTCTACCAGGTGTCATGTAAAGGTATGTGTCTTGCGTTGTATCAACGCAAAAGTAGTATTGATACAAGTATTGATACAAGTATATCGATACAAGTACATTACTCAAGGAAGAAACATCAAGATCTGGATTAAAAACATTACAGTGTTTGATTCCTATAGCAGCCACGGGTTTATTTGGAGGTGGGGGTACAATTAAAACATATGGTTTGAAAGCAGTACAAGAAGATCCGCGTGATTGAGTTCAAGTGCCAGAAATCCATATCAGTCTGATGGAAAAGAAACGAATGGATCGTTATCTATTTTACGACCTAACGTTAACTACCAACTGTGGCATGGAAAATAACTTGTCTTTTTTAATGTGCTTTCTCAGCTCTAGATGTTGACTACTCTCTGGATGTTCACATAATAGTTTTTCTACACAATTTTTCATTTGCTGTCGTCTAAGATGTTCTGCTCCAAGTCACAAACAATATTGTTTCTCCCTAGATGCAGGAATATTTCTTTAGAGCAGAGCATTATGTTTTTTGGTGTGTCAATGCTATATTGGAACATACTATGATTTTTAAAAGATACAGTTAGGATGATCATAATCATTTGCATTTAGTCATTCACTACTTTGGTCAGCTGAAACTTGATCGAAACGTCGATCACTGCATGCGCTTTACTAGAAAGACTGACACGGAATAGGATGCTGACCATAGTCATGTTGTCACACCAAAATTCAGCATTCGGATCATCAAGCGAAAAGAGGCATCAGATCTCACTCATTTTATTTGTGACTGTTGTTAGTTTTCCATCCAACTGCACAATATATTCAGCTCCCATATATTTTATAATAACTTTGTTCAGAAAATTATAACTGTGGGCGTAGCAGATGCCAAATGGCTTGTTGTATGAGTTTTTGAATCATAAGTGTACATCTTGTTTGCAGTCATAACATTGTTATGTGGTTGACACTAAAATAAATGTCATTAAATTTATTCATGGTAGAGAGCTTTAGGTTACACCAAACGTGAATATATCCACACTTTAAGGATCCCCCCCAAGATACATGTACCTCCACCTCACAGTCTCACATGTTACGTTTACATTTCATAGTTATGTGATATATCCTCAACTGAAATCTATTTGGATATTATTGGATACAGCAACAATCTGCAAAGTTTCGAACTAGCAGAAGTCGACACATGTTTGCTATTTTCACATCAGCACAAGCAAATAAAAAGGATTTTACTAACCAAGAAATAATTTATTTTTAAAAAAGACAATTGTGGATGTCTATGACCTATATAAATATATTTTTGACATTCTATCTGAAAACTAAATGTCTAGATCGGAAAACGTACAAAAAAACTATTTCGCTGGTGCTTAAATCTTGTTTATTCAAATATATATGTACACGTTTACGTTTCAGATAGCCCAGGCGGGAATTTTTAATATCTCAACTTAGAGAGATTTGGAGGCATTTCCATGCTTGGTATACAACACATTTGAGTTCAGTATATCCAGCTACCTAAAAAAACTGTATGCCTTAAATTACCATATTTTTCTCCAGCATTTTAACCAGGCATATTTCCACGAATTGTGCCTAGTCTATAATGCCGGGGTAGTTGTGCACAAAGATAACAGTTGTATTCTGGACAACGTCTTTTCTAACTGCCAGTGTATGATACACTGGTCAGCGATTTGTTAAAGCGATTCAATCTGACAATACTACAGTTTTTTATCCAATATTTCCATGCAAGAGAGGCCATAATAGCGATAATGTATTGGACTTGTCGTAAGATTATGAAGGTCCGATTCAAACACTGGTTCACTTCCGACCTTGATATTCAGGAGTGCAAGAGTTATAGGTGGTAAACAAATCAAAAATTCTAGTGATATGCCGTTTTTTACTCATTGGACACGAAATTTCAGAAAAAAGCAAACTATTTGTTGATGTGACTGACCCAGATCGTAGGCATGTGATTGGTGAGATGGCCATCTCAAGAATAAGGGATGTGTTAATGTGATGTAAATTGTTCATTATTCTATCGCCTGGCCGGGTAGAGGCCAAGGTCCTTAGTCACGTGACTTTCATGCCTGTGGTAATAACGCCGGCAAATAAATTTCTGGGTCAAGTCATAGGAAGTGAGTCAGAGGGGAAATCCAATACTGTAAACAACACTACATCCGGGGAGGTGACCTTTCAAAAATGTCTGTAGTCGGGGATTACCCTACCTTCATCTAAAAATAGCAGCTAGTCACAAACATTCGCCACTGGGGCGTAGTGTGTCTCAGGGAACCAGAGTAATTATTCTATGGACTTTTTTTATTACAGGTGAGGAGTGCACGACAGAGAAAGTTGATGAATGTGTCGCGCTGCTTCCTGACACCGACAACCTCCCTAATACCACCGACGATGAAATAAGAACTGTATTAACTACATTTTGCGAGTAAAGTATAATTATAATAAAATCAGGAATGCAATATAACCGTAACGATTTGATTAAATTTATCTGTTGAACGTCGTTGCCGAGTGCATGTCTTTATAAAATAAAGCGACATGAGCTCCTTTGGAATCTGACCTGGATTTTACCAGTGGATTGTATCACAAATAAAAAAACAATTATTTGGTTGCAAAAGTAATGTGGATGTTTGCCCGATGATTCACAAATATCCCAAACACGTCGCTTCGAGCTAACACATGCATAAAATCTTGTGGTGTATTACTACTCTTTATCATAACATCATCAAATGCTCTGCGAATCCAAAAGGTGGTATCTGCTTGCTTGTTAACTTTTGTCCTGCTGAATTGCTGCAAATGTATTTTTCATCATTTGAAGCTGAAATTGCTAACGCAATTTCCAGCTTAAAATGACGAAAAATATTACTATTTATGAAAAATAGACATGTTTAAAATTATTGGATCAACAAAGCATCTATTAAAAACTATTTTATCAAAATTATGTTATATTTTGATTGATCTAAAACATCCTTAACCCCGTATATATCCGGGCATAGTAGGACAAGGGTTAAGTAGGCATATTTTGCCGTTGGATTTGTTAAGTAAGCATATTTTGCCGTTGGATTTGTTAAGTAAGCATATTTTGCCGTTGGATTTGTTAAGTAAGCATATTTTGCCGTTGGATTTGCTCAACACGACTTTCTTTATCATCATTATCATTATGGACCAAATACATGGCTACTTGTTTTTTTTCGTGTGAATATAGATGTAATTTTTTGTTGAGAATTATTGTAAAATGGAGAATTGTATATGTATTTTTTGTTATGAGCTGGCTAGTGGCTGGTAAAGACTGTCCAGTTTCCATAATAAATGTATTCTAAATGACCCATTAGGACTCAAATCTACAATTTAAACTCTAGTAGGTCATTCTGTTCCCTGGCTACGACTGTGGATCAAATGGCCAAGTGTAAAGATCAAATTAACACAGTGACCTCTAAACACCAGCTATAGCAATTTAATTTCAGAGGTTATCAGAACTACCATGAATGCCTGAAGCCATTTACTTCAAACTGTAAAGATGGGGAGCAACTACACCCGTTAGGATACGATAGAGGCTATAGACACTTATGTGATCAAGATATAGAACGTAAGTGAAAATACCCAGCAAAATTTGCTATGTGATCAAAGTACTTTTGTGAGTACATATGTTATCACTTCACATATATTTACAATTAATGCATAAGATGTAAGATTATAGCTGTAACCTTTGACCTACAGACATACACACACCCAGCCTTTTACCCACATATACAACTTTAACCTTTTACATACATCCACACCCCTTGCATTTGACATCTTTGACATACAGACATCACCAACCCAGGCTTTGATCTAAGCACAACTCTGATCTTTGAACTACATTTGACTGCAACCTTTGATCTACAGACATCTGCACCCTTAACATTTGAGCAACATACGACCAAAAGCTTTGACGTACAGTTTATGACATCCAGATACCTCCAACATGACCTACATACAGAATGTGCCTCTAACCTGACCTACATACATCATGTACCTCTAACCTGACCTACATACAGCATGTGCCTCTAACCTGACATAGTCGTACAGCATGTGCCTCTAACCGGACCTACATACAGCATGTGCCTCTAACCTGACCTACATACAGCATGTACTTCTAATCTGATCTACATACAGAATGTGCTTCTGAACTGACCTACATACAGCATGTACCTCTAGCCTGACCTACATACAGCATGTGCCTCTAACCTGACCTACATACAGCATGTGCCATCGACTCAACATATTCTCAATTAATTATATAGTACGGTACTTTGATAAAATCCATCACCAATGAAAATCACAATATAAAGCCTGGAAAAAAACTGTTTTTCAGAAAATATCTTTTTTGTATTGGTAGTCATTCATAAATTATTAGAAGACCAATATAATTTAAACAGTTGATGAAACATTGTTTATCAATTTAATTTGTTTCAGTATTGTTGAATTACTATAAATGTTTCGATGAGTATGACTTGGGCCCACACTGTTTCGATATTTTCCCTGATATTAGTGCAAAGCCATGGATAGCAGGGCAATGTAGGTGGGTATCTTCGTCTTCGTCGTCATGTCTTATAACGTTATTTGTGTTAGTGAGAGCATATTTATGTCTCCCCTCTGTACACAGAAGGGGAGACATAAATATGGTTTACTTCTCATGTTTTATGTCACATCAGCTTTGTGTCTGTGCGTTCTGTTCTCTTCGTCTATCATGCCGGCAGTCAAACACGATACGTTGACCCAATGTCGGGCTATTGTTGGCCCACCGTCTATGGCGCTGAGCCAACATTAGCCCAGTAATAGGTTACCGTGTCGTGTTTGACGCCACACTGAATGTGGGCCAGTGTCACAGACGGCGGGCCAACATTAACCCAGCTTTTGTTCAAAGCATCGTGCGGGTATTACAGCCAGCATGAAGTGGGCCTACTGACTACGGTTGAATGGATACTAGCCAGCACCGGCGACGCTGGCCCAACATTTACCAGACATTGGGTCGGTGTCGGCTTGCACTGCCTGACCCGCAGCCCAGCAAACATGAGGCGTTGAATCAGTGCTGGTTTTTATGCCGGACCAGCGTCGCAGACGGTGGGCCAGCTTGGCAGAATTGGACCAGCATTGGGTCAACGTCGTGTGTTTGCTGGTAGTGTTGACAGGCCACATTTGTGTTTTGCACATCACCGAGTGTGAAGATATTAAAACTGTTGCCCAACTGATTGAGCCTGCAGACGATTTAGTTACTGTAGATCATTTTCCAGGCAGCAAGTCTTGCCACAGCGAGGTCTCAGGAGTAGCGAACCTTGCGGGGGAAGATGCTGTAGATATAGTCCAGTGGATTTTGACTAAAGCGTGTTTCGCGGTATGGACGATGTTTTATGATTGATTCTGATACTATGGGGTATCCTGAGCAGAAATCAGCCGGGTGCCACTTTGGCACCCTTGGGCGGAATTTTTTAAGAGCAAAAACAAAATGGCCGCCAGATATTTCAAGGTCAAATATGTTTTTTTCAACAAATGAAGCCAGGAACAAGTGTAATACCTCATTTTCATGTGATTTTGACTGGGCAATCCATTTCTTGTATTATTTTTATGATATAAGGTCATCTTCAAGGTCAAAACGTCAATTTCAAGGTCAAATAAGCAAAAATACCCTTTTTAACAAATAAAGCTAGGAACATGTGTAATACCTCTTTTTCGTTGGATTTTGTCTGAAAAATCGATTTATGGTATTATTTTGATGATCCAAGGTCATCTTCAAGGCCGAAAGGGCATTGCCAAGGTCAAAAACAAAATGGCCGCCAGATATATCAAGGTCAACTATGATTGTTCAACAAATAAAGCAAGGAAGTGTAATACCTCATTTTCGTGTCATTTTGACCGGGCAATCCATTTCTTGTATTATTTTCATGACTCAAGGTCATTTTCAAGGTCAAAAAGTCAATTTCAAGGTCAAATAAGCAAAATTACCATTTTTAACAAATCAAGCTAGGAACATGTGTAATACCTCTTTTTCATGTGATTTTGTCTGAAAAATCCATTTATGGTATTATTTTGTTGATCCAAGGTCATTTTCAAGGTCGAAAGGTCATTTCCAAGGTCAAAATGTAAAAATATGATCTTTTCGAAACAAAATAGGAAGAAGTGTAATACATCTTTTTGACGTGTTTTTCGACTGAATAATCTATTCTTGACACTATTTTGATGATAAAAGGTCATCTTTAAGGTCAAAATGTCAATTTCACGGTCATTTTTAACAAATACAGCTTGAACATGTGTAAAAAACTTTTTTTTGGGGCTGGATTTTGAGCGAAAAATGTCCTTTCCTATTATTTTGGTGATTTAAAGTCATCATCAAGGTCAAATATATGTTTTAGCGTATAAGCTAGAAATTGGAGCACGTATAATACCTTGTGTTGGGTTTTATTTTGACTGGATAATCTAATTCTGTTGTGTTTAAATGATCAAACAAGCTCAAGGTGAAGACATCGGCTCGAAGGCATTGAATAGCAATTAACAGAGATGTGTTAAAGAGTGATGGAAAAGTTCTAACGGTCGATGAGGAGGTATTAAATGGCAATGAGAAGGCGATAAAGGACAATGAAAAGGCATTAAAGGGCAATGAGGAGGCATATTATAGAGAAATGAGGAGGCGTTAATGGGCCACAAGAGGCGTTACAGAGCCACCGAGGGCCTTATAATGTGAGAGAGAGGCATTTTGGAGCTATGGAGAGGCACTAAAGGGAGACAATAATGCGTCTTCATAGCTTTCAGTTTAATGCCTCTTCTTTGCAATTGAAGGCCTTTCTTTTGCCCTTTACCGCCTCTTCTTTGCCCTGAACGTCCTTTTAGTTTAACGCCTCTTTATTGCAATTGAAGGCCTTTTTGTCGCCCTTTAATGCCTCTTCTTCACACTGAACGCTTCTCCATTGCTCTTTAATTTAACTCTCCGTCACATTTTAAGCTTTACCATCAATCGTTAACGGCTCCCCATGGTCCTTCGACGCCTCCCCATCACCATTTATCGTCTCTCATTGACCTCCAATGCTTTTGGGTCTACCTTTATATTTTTTCTTCGTCCTTTAACGCCTTTCCGTCACCCTTCAACGCTTCTTCGGTGAAATTTAACGCCTCCTCATCGCCCTTTACTGGCTTCCCATCACCATTTAATGCCTCTCCATCACCATTTACCGCCTCTTCATCGCCCTTTAACCCTTTAGCATCACCATTTAACGCATCTCCAGCATCTTTTTAACGCCTCTCCATCAACCTTTTAGTGCATCTCCATCAACCTTTAACACTTTTTCTTGGCCCTTTAACACCTTTCTGTCACTCTTTGCCATCTCTCCGTCATAATTTAATTTTTCTCAGTTGCCCTTTAGCGATTCCCCGTCATCTTTAACGCCTTCTCATCGCCCTAAAACACATATCCATCACCCTTTAGCACCACCGCATCACCTGTTATTTGATGCTTCCTCGTCACCCTCTAACGCCATTCAATAACCCTTTCATGACACCCACCAACACATCCCGTCACCCTTAGCGCCTCTTCGTTGTCCTTCAACGCCTCCTCATTGCCCATTAACGCCTTCCCATCGCCATTTAACTCATCTGCAGCGCCTGCTAGCGTCTCTCCATCACCCTTTAATGCATCTCCATCAACCTTTATTACTTTTCCAATGCCCTTTGACGTCTCAGTCACCATTTAACGCTTCTCTGTCGCCCTTCAGCAATGCTCCGTTGTTTTAACACTTTCTACTCACCCTCACACGCTTATCTAGCACACTTCAACTCCTCCCCATTGCCCTTCAGCGCTTTTCCATAGTCGTTTAACGTTTCATGGTCGCCCTTGAACGACTCCTCATCACCCATCACCGCCTTCCCATCGCCATATAAAACTTTCCCATCACCATTTAATGCCTCACCATCGCCCTTTACCACATTCGCATCGCCATTTAACGCATCTGCAGCGCCTATTAGCGCCTCTCCGTCAAAGTTTAATGCATCTACATCACTTTTAACACTTTTTCGGCCTTTAACGCCTTTCCATCGCTTTTTGACGTCTCTCCGTCCCCATTTAACGCTTCTCCATTGCCCTTTAACGATTCCCTGTCTTTTTTAATGCCTTCTCATTGCACTTAGACACCTATCCATCAACCATTAGCACCGCCCCATCACCCGTTAACGTACTTCCTTGTCACTGTTCCATAGCCCTTTCATGCCACCCCGCCACCTTTTGATGCATCTTGTCGCTCTTTAACGCCCCAATTTTGCCCCTTAACGCATCCTCGTTGCCATTCACCGCCTCCTCATTGCCCTTCAATGCCTCCTCATTGCCCTTTAATGACTACTCATTTTCTTTTAACCCTTCTTACTCGCTCTTTAGCGCCTCTGGGGCGCCTTTTAGCAACTCGTCGACATCCTTTAATGCCTCCCCATTGTCTTTTACCGCCTCTCTGTCACTTTTTACCGCCTCTCCATTGATCTTTTATGCTTTTTCGTCGCTATTTGACGCCTCTCCGTGACCCTTTGATGCCTTCTAGTTGTCTGATCATTTCACTCTGATGATGTTTATTCATTAAAACCCTACTAGAATTAGATTATCCGGTTAAAGATACACCAAGACAATTTATTATGTGTGCTCCAATATGTAAAATACTACGTTAAAATAATATTTGACCTTGATATTTACATTTGACCTAGAGGATCACCTCAAATAACCAAAATCATACCAGAAAGATATTGTCCTAGCTTTATTTGTTAAAAATCATATTTTCGCTTACATGACCTTGAAATTGACACACTGACCTTGAAAATGACCTTCAATTATAAAAATAGTAGCAGAAATGGATTATTTGTCAATATTACACTAAAAAGACGTACAACACTTTTTACTATTTATGTTTGTTAATTAAATTTTGATGACCTTGAATTGAAATTGACCTTGAAGATAACCTTTAATCACTCATATAATACTATAATTGGATTTGTCAATCAAAATCCCATAAAAAGATGTATTACACACATTCCTAGCTTTATTTGTTAAAAATGATATTTTCTCTTACTTCACCTTGAAATTGACCCCTTTGACCTTGAAGATGACCTTGAATAATCAAAATAATATCAGATATGGAATGCCCAGTCAAAATTGCATGAGGTATTACACATGTTCCTAGCTTTATTTGTTAAAAACGGTAATTTTGCTTGATTGACCTTGATATTTGACCTTTTGACCTTGAAGATGACCTTGAATCATGCAAATAATACAAGAAATGAATTGCCCGGTCAAAATCACATGAAAATGAGGTATTACATTTGTTCCTAGCTTCATTTGTTGAAAAATCATATTTGACCTTGAAATATCTGGCAACCATTTTGTTTTTGACCTTGGAAAGGACTTTCGACCTTGAAGCTAGCCTTGGATCAACAAAATAATACCATACATTCATTTTCAGATAAAATCCCATGTAAAAGAGGTATTACACATGTTCCTATCTTTATTTGTTAAAAATTGTATTTTTGCTTCTTTGACCTTGAAATTGTCTTTTTGACCTTGAAGATGACCTTGAGTCATCAAAATAATACAAGAAATGGATTGCTCAGTCAAAATCACATGAAAATGAGGTATTACACTTGTTCCTGGCTTCATTTGTTGAAAAATCATATTTGACCTTGAAATATTTGGCGGCCATTTTGTTTTTGCCCTTAAAAAATTCCGCCCAAGGGTGCCAAAGTGGCACCCGGCTGATTCCTGCTCAGGACATCCCTTAGAACCAGAATCAATCATAAAACATCGTCCATACCGCGAAACACGCTTGAGTAAAAAAATGCCATTTGACAACTGGACTAATATAAAAGCTGGGTTCCACCACATCTTTACCTGTCTACTGTCCAGAGGAGCTATTTAGTAACATTAATTACAAAAGCCATTGACACAACATCTATCAGTTATAAAACTTTATGGTTACGCTGTTGGAGGGGAGACATATCCAGTTTTTTTTACAAAAAGACTAGACTCTTCTAGTTGTTTTAGTGTGTACGTTCCTATGTGTAATCTGTTTGTGTACTTACAGTGCCCTCGTGTAGACCTATATGTGTGTTTGTGTGTATGTGCGTTTTTATGTGTGTGCAGGCACGTTTATGCGCGTGTATGTGTGCGTGCGTGCTTCTAATCTGTTTGTGTACTTTCAGTGCCATTGAAAGTTACGTGATTTGTATAGTTGACGCCATGAGAGATGTTTGCAGTGAAACAGTTTCCAGCTTCTTTAACTGTTTTCTACGATTTATCTACGTGGATTTAGCAGAACTTAATGATTGTGAAATCAAACTTGACACGTGTGAAGAGTCAGGTAGGTGGTTCATCACAGTAAATATTCAAAGGCCTATTCATCGTGTCCGTGTAGGCTACCCATAGTAAATTTCGAGATTTGTCGGGTTTTAATAAAAGAAAGGATATAAATGCGTTTTGAAGATGCAACGATTCCAATCACATGTGACCTATAAAATACCTGACCCATATGAATTTTATTTCATCATTAATCTAAGAGTGCTTCCAGCAAAATTATCCTTTAAAACGAATATCAATTTTATGTCCGCCCAAAGTCATAGAAACAGTGAAAACATTCAACCATAATTATTTAAACGTCTGTTTTTCCGGGTTTCCATATAGCCCCAGTGGCTGAAACAGGTTTAGCCACAGAATGACCGCGTACAAAATCGTGGGACATTTCTTTGGACTGTCATATCGGGAAATATCGGGGAGTAATCAGTTAAAAAAAGTTTTTCTTAGATTCAGTAACATTTTAGTTCCATGCCCGCATGCTGAGCCCAGAGGTACCAGATGATCTCACGCAAGACATTGAACCAATGCTGGTTTAATGTTGGCCCACCGTCTACGACGGTGAACCAACATTAATCAATCATTAGATCCACTGTTGTGTTTGCTACCAGACTAGCGCACGTGCCTAATTTTACCTGGGGATTTGAAAAGAGTTTTGCTTCAGCGTCGTCTCCGTCCTGTTGATTTCTGATGAGGTATGTAAACATTAGCACCTCATATTATTACAACCAGGTAATCAGATAATCTCATTTAAATCAACCATTAACACTGTCATATAATTAAGTATACTGTTAAATATTTCAGATGATGACTTGTGCATGACTGCCAGTTTTACTTCGTTGGAGTTAAATAATGACATCTGCCATGCCTGTATTATAGTCATGGAACGCAGCAGTGGTAGCTGAACCATTCCAACAACTACCTAACATTGATAAACTTCAAGTCGGCAATGTGTAAAATCAGGATACACGATTATCAACATTTTAGATTATTTGATTCCTTTCGCTCAGCGGCTGAATGATTTCAGACCTGACTGCATCAACACAGTAGAGCTGAGGAGTTAAAGACTAACATCGGAGAGAACAAACTCATATTCTGGATATATATCATAGAAAACACAAGACGTTGACGTTGATTTAATACGGGTACAAAGTCGTAGACGGTGACCCAACATTAAATCAATATTGTACTCACAACACAAGACATTGAGCCAATGCTGGTTTGATAGTGGGCCAGCATTTTAGACGATGGGCCAACATTAAGCCAGCATTGGTGCAATGTCTAGTACTTACAACATAAGACATAGATCCAATGCTGGTTTAATGTTGGTCCACCGTCGTAGACTGTGGGTCAACGTGGAGTCATCATTGATCATCAATGGTCTTTTGATATGAATCTGCCTTCTCAGCACATTGCGAGCACCAGACGTTGATCCAATGCTGCGCTAAGGTTGGGCCAGAATCGTAAGCGATGGGCCAACATTAGAGCAGCATTGAGCCAACGAATCATCTGTCTTGAAATATAAAGAATCCGCTAAGATGAATTCCAAAGCTTTATTAACAAACCTGGTGATGAACACAGGAGAATAGCACGACCTTGTGTGTTGCAATACAACATGCAAGACATCTATTATAAAGTACAGTTTGAAATGTATATGTAGGGGAGAGTGGGGCATGTCCGCCCCCTGGGGTATGTCCGCCCACCATGTTTATCGCACTAGGGTGCCACCTGGTGAATATTATTTTAGTGAAGACCTACTATAAGACACCATTTTCTGAGGCATGACACACATCCTGGCGCTTCAGTTTTTGCAGAGGTGAATAAAACTTCTTAAGTGCACAATTTGATCTAATATTGTCATTTTACTGATATGCAGTGTAGTTGTATAAATCTTTTAGATAGTGATGAGCAGTAATTTGCAGTTATAACGTTGGACTGTTGATAAGTTCCTACCATGTTAGGTTTGAAGGTTGGATCACTGGTGTGGCCGATATTATAGGCACTAAACAACCATATTAACTGGGGCATAACCGCCAGTGGCGGACATGCCCCACGACGATCATGCCCCAATGGCATAACAGTTAGAATATTATCCGGCACAAAAAATTTGGCTTCACTACTGTGTATTCGTCTATTTGTACTACTACTAGTCACGGTCAATTTGATTTTGATGGAGTCGGTTTACAGGAGTGTTGATTTGGAGCCATTATCCAGCAAACTCAAAATTTGGCCCAGTCTCGGTTTAATGTTGGGCGACCATCTACATCAGCCCAACATTAACCCAATATTTGGCCGATGTTTCGTGTTTTCTGAGTACAGGTGTAACACCCCAGATTATACCCCTCTGAAACTATACCCAGGTAGATTCTGGTATCTCCCAGTATTCTGATATCTACCCCGGGGTAGATTCTAAATTATACCCCGGGGTAGATCCTGCGGCTCCCAGAATCTACCCCTCCCTCCCAGAATATACCCCCTTTTTCAACCAATTTATATGTGCGTCCCTCCCAGAATCTACCCCTCCCTCCCAGAATATACTCACCTTTTCAACCAATTTATATGTGCGACCCTCCCAGAATCTACTCCTCCCTCCCAGAATATACCCCCCTTTTCAACAAATGTATATATGTGACCCTCCCAGAATCTACCTCTCCGTCCCAGAATATACCCCCTTTTTCACCAACTATATGCGACCCTCTCAGAATCTACCCTCCCCCAACCCAGAATATACCCCCTTTTCAACAAATGTATATGTGTGACCCTCCCAGAATATACCCCTCCCTCTCAAAATATACCCCTTTTTCAACAACTATGTGCGACCCTCCGAAAAATATACCCCTCCTTCCTAGAATATACTCCTCCCTTTTCAACAACTATAATATTATGCGACCCTTCCAGAATCGACCCCTCCCTCCCAGAATATACCCCTCCATTTTCAACAACTATAATATTATGTGACCCTCCAGAATCTATCCCTCCCTCCCAGAATATATCTCCTTTTTAACAACAGTATGCGACCCTCCAGAATCTACTCCTCCCTCCCAGAATATACCCCATTTGAACAAATGTATATTATGTGCGACCCTCCAAGAATATACCTCTTTCTCCCTGAATATACCCCCCTTTTCAACAACTATATGCGACCCTCCCAGAATATACCCTTCCCTCTCACAATATACCCCCCTTTTCAACAAATGTATATGTGCGACCCTCCTAGAATATACCCCTCCCTCCCAGAATACACCCCCCTTTTCAACGACTAAATGCGACCTTCCCAGAATCTACCCCACTTTCAACAACTATAATATTATGCGATGCTCCCAGAATCTACCCCTCCCTTCCAGAATATACCCCGCCCTTTTCAACAATTATATATGACCCTCCTAGAATCTACCCCTCCCTCCCAGAATATACCCACTTTTCAACAACTATATTATTATACGACGCTCCCAGAATCTATCCCTCCCTCCGTCTCTCCCAGAATATACCCCCCCCCCTTTCAACAACTATATGCGACACTCACAGAAATTACCCCTCCCTCCGAGCATACCCCCCTTTTTTAGACAACTATATGCCCCCTTCCCTCTCAGAATATATCCCTCCTCACCTTTCTACAACTATATGCGATATTCCAAGAACATAGCCCTCAGTCACTGAATATGCCCCCTTTTCTAGGGGCTTTTGTAATTGTGAGAGAATCGACCACTTGCTCCCAGAACTGAAAAATATTCTAGGAGGGAGGGGCAGATTCTTGGAGGGTCGCATAATCTGAATGCGACCTTCCCAGAATCTACCCCACTTTCAACAACTATAATATTATGCGATGCTCCCAGAATCTACCCCTCCCTTCCAGAATATACCCCGCCCTTTTCAACAACTATATATGACCCTCCTAGAATCTACCCCTCCCTCCCAGAATATACCCACTTTTCAACAACTATAATATTATACGACGCTCCCAGAATCTATCCCTCCCTCCGTCTCTCCCAGAATATACCCCCCCCCCCCCCCTTTCAACAACTATATGCGACACTCACAGAAATTACCCCTCCCTCCGAGCATACCCCCCTTTTTTAGACAACTATATGCCCCCTTCCCTCTCAGAATATATCCCTCCTCACCTTTCTACAACTATATGCGATATTCCAAGAACATAGCCCTCAGTCACTGAATATGCCCCCTTTTCTAGACGCTTTTGTAATTGTGAGAGAATCGACCACTTGCTCCCAGAACTGAAAAATATTCTAGGAGGGAGGGGCAGATTCTTGGAGGGTCGCATAATCTTGTAGTTGTTGAAAATGGGGGAGGATTCTGGGAGGGATGAGTAGATTCTGGGAGGGTCGCATATAGTTGTTGAAAAGGGGGGTATATTCTGGGAGGGAGGGGTAGATTGTGGGAGGGTCGCATATAGTTGACATTGAAAATGGGGTATATTCTGGGAGGGAGGGTTAGATTCTGGGAAGGTCGCATGTAGTTGTTGAAAAGGGGGGTATATTCCGGGAGGGAAGGGTAGATTCTCGGAGGGTCGCATATAGTTCTTGAAAAGGAGGGTAGGGCCTATATTCTGGGAGGGAGGGGTAGATTCTGGGAGGGTCGCATATAATTGTTGAAAAGGGGGGTATATTCTGGGAGGAAGGAGTATATTCTGGGAGGGTCGCATATATTTGTTGAAAAGGGGGGTATATTCTGGGAGGGAGAGGTAGATTCTGGGAGCCGAATACACTTCACATAATCGCAATAAAGGGGGGGGGTAGATCCTGGGAGGGGGGGGTAGATTCTGGGAGCCAACGTAATCTACCCCGGGGGTATAGTTCGGGATCTGCCCCGGGGTAGATGCTGGAGCGCCAACAATCTACCTGGGTATAATCTCGGAGGGGGGTATATTTTTACACCGTTAGTGAAAAAAAGTGGTAAAGGGTGGTTGCCGTAATATTAAGCGGTTACTGCAATAATTGCATGTGCAAAATAATAATTGTCCACCACTTCCCAAAAAAATAAACCAAAAACAATCGGAGGACTGCCCCCAAGCTTCGACTTAAGCCTAAAATGAAATAAATCCAGCGTTCAGTTTAGACTGTATCGTAGGAGAACTAAATTTTGATTGTTAAAAAGTTTTTTTGAAATCTTCGAAGTTCAATTTCGGACACATAGGCTTACTGTTATCCAAAAATTTTGTAAGATGGCTGCCAGGTCAACAAATTTCACCACAAATTACCCTTATGCATAATTATAAACATTAGTTAAATTTAAAAACGATCTGCTTAGATCTTAGACTCAAATGGCCAAAACGTGACAGAGGCATAAACGGCGGCGGCGGACGTCCAATGCAAAAACAGTAAGCATCCCCTTTTAGAGGGATGCTTAATAGTAGACTTTCACCAGGAATAAAAAAACGAGTAGTCACAGTCTGCCTCCCAATTTAATTTAATCAATATTTGAGAGTCAGGTCATAATTGGTGGCGGTTATGCCCCGTGCATGTGGCGGTTATGCCCCATGCACGGGGCACAACCGCCACATGTGAGTAAAGTTTTATTTCCCACATCACCTGTTCATAAATTGGCTGGGTGCCATCGAGTCTTTTTCAAGTACTGTGGGAGGTTGTCTTAGTAGTCATATCAGTCCAATTTATCTTTACTGCTGTAGGTGTTAAAGTAATATATGTCTTAGGGTGGCGGACATGCCCCACTCTCCCCATATTATAAATTACTGTTCCACATGCTATACACGTTCTTCCGTCAAAAAGATGTATGTAGTTGTATTTTGTTGTTATATTTCGTTTTTGGTTGTAAGATATATTATGATATAAACAGTCCAACGGCTGCTACTGTTTCTGATACTCCATTGACCTGTTGACTGCTCATGAAGGTATATATTGTGATATAAACAGTCTAACAGCTGCTACTGATTCTAATGCTTCATCGACTGCTCGTGAAGGTATATTATGATACAAACAGTCTAACAGCTGCTACTGTTTCTAATACTCCATCGACTGCTCACGAAGGTATAAATTATGACATAAACAGTCCAACAGCTGCTACTGTTTCTAATACTCCACCGACTGCTCACGAAGGTATATTATGATACAAACAGTCCAACAGCTGCTACTGTTTCTAATACTCCATCGACTGCTCACGAAGGTATATTATGACACAAACAGTCTAACAGCTGCTACTGTTTCTAATACTCCATCGACTTCTCACGAAGGTATAAATTATGACATAAACAGTCCAACAGCTGCTACTGTTTCTAATACTCCACCGACTGCTCACGAAGGTATATTATGATACAAACAGTCCAACAGCTGCTACTGTTTCTAATACTCCATCGACTGCTCACGAAGGTATATTATGATACAAACAGTCCAACAGCTGCTACTGTTTCTAATACTCCATCGACTGCTCACGAAGGTATATTATGATACAAACAGTCCAACAGCTGCTACTGTTTCTAATACTCCACCGACTGCTCACGAAGGTATATTATGATACAAACAGTCCAACAGCTGCTACTATTTCTAATACTCCACCGACTGCTCACGAAGGTATATTATGATACAAACAGTCCAACAGCTGCTACTGTTTCTAATACTCCATCGACTGCTCATGAAGGTATATTATGATACAAACAGTCTAACAGCTGCTACTGTTTCTAATACTCCATCGACCGCTCACGAAGGTATAAATTATGACATAAACAGTCCAACAGCTGCTACTGTTTCTAATACTCCACCGACTGCTCACGAAGGTATATTATGATACAAACAGTCCAACAGCTGCTACAGTTTGTAATACTCTAATAGATAAAGTGTTCAATGGTTTACATTTCATCATATTTAATAATTTTATGTAATATATATATGATTATCAAGTGAATTTTGAAATAATGGATATTTTAAAGACACTGAAAAACAGACATATGAAATCAGTCAAAGTCATTTTGTGACGTATATATGCCTATCATAAATTTAAACATTTAATGCACTTACTTATTTAAGATACAGCTCATTCTCTCCTTGAAATATTCTAAACTGCCTCACGAAAGTATATATCATGATGTTTTTGTACTTTGAGGCTGACATAATGCAACAATTCGGAACATTTTAACCTTTAAAGTACTGAAATGTTTCCATAAAACCAATTTGAAATCATCATTAATGTCTTAGCTAGCTCTTTCCGATTCAATTGAATACCTATATCATGGATCTAGGCCTACAGCCATTATGAATATTTTACTCTTCCACTACGTGGATCGACTTTAAACGTCAGAATCTGACGTCTACAGACGCTATATTTTGACGCACTGGAATGGTTAAGTTATTGTTGACCCCTGTACCTCATTGCTAATACTATAGGTCAAAATATGTCTTCAAGGACATATACTACAACTTGGTGAAGGAATTGGTTTGGTGAACCATATACTAGGCCTATACCTTGTTGAAGGAATTGGTTTGGTGAACCATATACTACAACTTGATGAAGGAATTGGTTTGGTGAACCATATACTAGGCCTATACCTTGTTAAAGGAATTGGTTTGGTGAACCATATACTACAACTTGATGAAGGAATTGGTTTAGTGAACCATATACTACACCTTGGTGAAGGAATTGGTTTGATGAACCATATTCTACAATTTGGTGAAGGAATTGGTTTAGTGAACCATATACTACCACTTGGTGAAGGAATTGGCTTTGTGGAGTTGTGTTCCAGGCTCAATACATAAAGATGCTGGATTGTGCTTTACTTAGAAAATGAGGATATGAGATATTTTTGAAGATAATCTTTACTCTATAAGCACCCCCCCCCCCATGGGTAAGCTTATGCACTAATTATACAATGTTAATTAATAATGTTATACGTGTGTATAGATTGGACTAAAGTGATACAATGAGGCCAAAATCAACATTTTTATTCTGGCCTTTGGATGATTTTTGTCCTGATTGTGTCGCTTTGCTATGATTAACATACTCCACTACTCTCTGTCGACATATCTATCAAAGATTAAACACCAGCCTGAATTGAAGCAATAGCGTATTGCCATGGCCCCATAACACCAATTGTTACATACTGTGTAGGCCCCTATTTATATACGTATTTATGTATCCAGAAACTTACAGAAATGATGCTTGCAGACCACTAGGCTTGATAGGACAAATATATTATTCAATCTATTTTAACAGATTTGTATTAATGCAGGTGACCTAGGTGTTTTTACATTTGCTGATCAAATCAATGTGTTGACATATTAGATTTGCTGCTCAAAGAAATGTGTTGACATAACAGTAATCTTGTTACTGTTTCTGGCTCTCGTGAGTGCTCAGGGAGATAATTGAAGGGCTCCATGCAATAACCTGTTAAGCGCCATTAACAGGTTCTTGCTGATAACGACGGATTTGAGTTGGTGAAGTAGGGAAGATTATTGTGTAAAAAAAATCTTAGCTCTACAACCGATATAAAGATTTTTTCTCAGAAGAAGTATAGGTTTATGGCTGTTAGTGAGACAAATTTCACTATAAAAAACTGTTAAATGCGTTTACCAGTAAAAATTACTAAATAACATGTGCAAATCCTACCGATAAACTCACTTAACATGTTCATGCAAATAATAGAATCACGAATCAGAATTGGTAAGCACCATTAACATGATTTTACAAATATCAACACTAATAATTTCAAATGTGCAAAGGTATTCAGATGAATGGTTGTGAAGACACTGTTTCACAGATATCTAATCGATATCAATGATTTCTGGAAAAAATTGCATAAGGCAATAAAATTGTAATGTCATTTACCATAAGATTTTTGATATTGAGCTTGAAGACTATTGGCAAATACCAGTTAACAAACTTGGAAAATATGCTGAGAGTCTTAGATATGATTATTAAACTTACTTTACCAATATTATTGATAAACAAACTTTTTTTTACGCGGAAGCTCTTTCAGGAAAAAATATTAAACTTAAACTTTGAAGTCGTTTTTCTCAAAACTATAAAAGATGCACTTAACAAGTTCTTGCACGGAGCCATTCAATTGCTGCTCCAGTGTAGATGTGGAAGGACTCTTGAAAGAATGGGAGTGTTTGGGGGGCTCAGTTCAGCGACAGAAGAACTGCTATTGGCAGATCGGTGTTTGACAAGTAAGACATGCCAGAAATATTCAAATAATAATCCAATCAAATAAATGTGAAAATGAATTCTAATAATTATATGTATTTTTGAAGCAGATCAATTTTAATATGATTTTTTTTTTAATCAAATGTGGCTTTTCTATATTAAGCAAACATAAGAATAACTATAATGTGTTTTAACGAGAAAAAATATAATGCCATTCGTACTGATGTGTATTTCACAACAATTACAAATACAACAAATACAAGTCTGACTGTCACTCAGCTTTAGATTATATCTTCTTACATTCACCCCTCACAACACAAGTTTGACTGATGTTTTGTTAAATAACCTACTAGGTTTGGTATGTCATATACATTATTCGTGATATTTTGGCAGATTTGTATCAATACATGTGACGTTGGTGTTTTCGATTTTCTGCTCAAATCACAGTGCTGACATAATAACATAAGGTTCTGGTGATCTTGTTGGGTTTGGTGGCTCTGGTGAGCGCTCAGGGAGATGATTGCTGCTCCAGTGTAGATGTGGAAGGACTCCTGAAAGATTGGGAGAGTGTTTGGGGAGACAAGTAAGCAACACACACACAGAAATATTCAATTAATACTGTAGATATGGTAATTGTGCTTAGATGCTTGTTTAAATTTTCGCGAATTTGTGATCTTGGGAATTTTTAGAATTCGCGGATTATCTATTTTGATAATAGGTAGCGCTATGATAATAATAATAATACCAGATCTAAAGTAATTCACTCAAATGATTATGATCATTAATTGTGTTAATTATGTAGACAATACATTTTAGTATAATTTTAAAATCAAGAGTGCTCTTTGCTTATGATGTGATTGTTTTCATTTACCAATTAAACAGTGGCTTTTCTATATCTAGCTACCATAATAATATTGCTAGAATGTGTTTGTTAACAGGAAAATATATAATGTCATTCGTACTGATGTGTATTTTACAACAAATACAAGTCTGACTGTCACTTAGCTCTAGAGCTCTAGAGGCCCTCCTCTTACATACACTCCTCTTATATACCACTTAAATGACTTTTGTTTCCTTTCAAATTTAATTGTGTTTACGTTTTCTGCATTGCACACATAATTGAGCATCAATACCACAACATTTGAGAGGAATGTGCACAAACTTATAATTGACGATTTTGTAGCATACTTATATATTGGCCTACTCAATTTCTGTCTTGTTTTGATTCCTTTCATCACTACGTAGAGCATGGTTCACACCACAAAAAAATGAAACTAGGCCTTGTATTCTTAATGTCCGCAAAATATGATTCTTTATCTCATGATATCGAAAACAGCAATCTTGTTTATGTTAATGCTTCAAGTAATAAATATGACTGGATATGAAAACAGAGAAAGATTTCATAAAACATGGTGAGATTCTGTTGGATGTGTGTACCACCTCACTGAATGGGTATAATACACATGAACATAATGATGTCACTATAAGCATTATAGCCGTGTGTCATGACGCCACTATAAGCATTATAGTCGTGTTTCGTGATGTCACTATAAGCAATATAGTCGTGTGTCATAATGCCACTATAAGTATTATAGTCGTGTTTCATGATGTCACATTAAGCAATATAGTCATGTTTCATGACGTGACTATTTCGCTGGTATATGGGTTTTCAATCATTTGGATTCAATGAATAAGATCCAAAATAGAGCGTGTCGTTATTACCTAGGGCTTCACCCAAAAGCCACAATTGCAGGGCTTTAAGTTGATATGGGATGGCTTTCACCTAAGTATCTATAGGATCCTGACATCGCTCAGTTAATGTGGCGCTTATCCCCAGATTCCTGGACGCGGGCGGACGGGGATGACCGCCTCGTTTTCATACCGTGGTGACGTGCGCACACAGAGCAGTGTGTGCGGCCTTGGTATTATTCCCGCACTTCAAGCGTAATACTCAGCGACTGCGGACGTGCCGTAGCTCGCTCTCGCTAAGTCCATAGAGACGTGCCGTGCGCGGATGGTTGTGCTTTGCTGTTATCGCATGTTAATCAAATAAACATGACAAGAGAGAAGAGAGTTTCCTGGTTTGTTTGATACCGTCGACCAGACGGATGATGAGGATGTTTGAGTTTTGATGGTGAGATTGGGCGGAGTCCCTTGTCGGCCGTTGTGACCCCATAACGGAACTCCCGGCGTAGGCCCATCACGCCATATTGGTAACCACGACGTTCCATCTTAGTCATATTGGTGACCCCTGACGACTGATCGTTTACGCAACAGTGTTTTCACCTAGACGCCAGTTGAAAACCGCTGTTTTCAAGGATAGTTTCATTAATTTTAGGGGATTTTTTGAAAAAAATCAATAGCATTTTTTTCACAAGGTACGTGAAAGCTGTAGGTCAAAATATATATATGCCAGTTTAAATTAGTCAGAAAGAGTTATCAGACGAGAAGCACGTTTCTTTACGTGTTTGGCGCCTTTTCAAGATGGCGGCCTTGCCGGTTTCTCTAGAAGAATCCAGAAAATTATTCTTATAGACATAGTCTATCATTTTATCGTAAGAGTTTGTTTAATGCCTTCATCCTACTAATGCCACTGTAGGCGAGTAGGAAGTGGGTATTTTCTGTAACTCATTTTTATCGTTGATTACCATAATTGGGTAACTCGATCTTAAAATTCACAGACGAAATCTCGTCATTTTTTCACGATTTTTTCTACAAATCGACAGAAATTTTTACTATTGCTTCGACTCGGGTAACCTTTAATAGGTTTAGGGCCAAAATAAATTGGTTCCCTAAATGAATGTCAATAAACGGTCTTATTTGGTCTGTTTAAAAATATTCCCAGGACCGTAGGTCAATATTTTGTACTATTATCATATGTTATTTCAGAGAATGCTGAATATTGTATTTGTATTTGGTAGGTGTGCGCCATCTTGGTCGCTGGTTTCCCTAACTTAGCTCGAAGCCCGCCGTGGGCACCCACGTGTCCCCCCCTAACCGGCATGCATCGGGACAGTGAACCTGTGTCGCCGCATCACATTAGCATAAAGTAAGCCGCCATTTTGATTTGGTGGAGATTATTAGTCACGTGTTCCAAATTTTACACGGACAGATTGTAATAAAAAAAATTTTAAATTGTTTGTAAATTTTCTTTTTCAACACGATTGAGGGAGAAAATGTGTAAATAAGTCGTTTCGAAAACAAAATTCTGCCACTAATTGTGCGAGACTTTTTGTTCACTTTGAAACGCCTTTCGGTGTTTGTTATCGTGCTAGGCTATTCAGCGCCTTATTTGGGCACGCAGTAGCTGATGAATATGCTAATGTGAGGCGAGAGGGGGATGCTGACTGTATACTATGTACGTACCGCTCAAAGCTTACCGTCACAGACTATAAGCCACATGCTGCCTGCTGCACAGGCTGTGAGCACCGACAATACACCACACACACACCCATCACAGACGACATAACAACAACCGCACTGAACACAGTCGGTTTATACGTCAACCAATGAATCGATGCGAGCGATTGATTCGGACGTTCAAGAGAATGATTCGGTGATGAACGTACCATTATAAAAAAAAAAAACGTGGAATGTTCATCACAGATATCATTTTTCAGCGAAATGATATACTTTATCATTTATCAGCATAGACTACTGTCAGTCACGTTTTAGATATTATTCTTAAATCATAAATGTCACTGTTTCTCTTCACAGTCACATTTAGTCTATCAGTTTGAGAGCGAAATTTTCTCACGATAGTTATTTCTGAAGTTTAAATTTTTTATAAATACAGAAATATTCGATTTGACAGTTGCGCTATTGCGAAACATTGCAAATATTTGAATGTGTTTTTCGACTTGTGTGAAAAAAAATTTTTTTCACCCAGGTCGATTTGCAAAATACTATTATCATAGCTTAGCATAGCTTATCACAGTTGTATCCGGCATATTGTTTTTATGTACCACCGCGACCTACGGTTTTCACGGTACCATTTTGCATGTGTGTGACTCAGTGAAAATGTTTTATGTCTCATATAGACCTCCAGTTTTCACTTTAATCAATACATACCTTTTGTGAATTTGTGAACAGCACTTAGGTGAAACTTCAACGACGCATATTTCTGCAACTAATCTGCAACCCCCGTTTCTCGCACCATGCGACATAGCATGAACATTTTCTACAGTCTACACTTCTAGCTTCAACATATTACAGACATTTTTCATGTGATTTTCACGGCATTGCACAACCTGTCCGCGCAAGGCGCGTCAAAAATAGTTGGCATGTGTTAATACGACATGCCATTTTAAACACATTTGGGATAGACGCAGAGCCAATAGGCCAGCTATCCCAGATGCTTCATTAATTAAATAATTTTACAAACACTACTTCATCATGTCAAAGCAGTACGACAGCGAAGGCTTCATGTCAACGCCTCTAGAGGGTGCGGGTGCTAGACCCAAAGATAGCTATCATCCCGACAGTGAAGACAATGAGGTTCGATTCCGAGATGCAGACGAGGAATATCAACGCCTCAAAGCCGATTTCGCTCGAATTGCTCGGGATAGACGTCTGAATTCCCACTCAAGGAGCGACTCCTCAAGGAGTTCTTCACCGCTTGGTAGACAGCCGCAGAAACGTGCTACGAACTTACCCAAGTTTAGAATCGCAACTTTCTACGCCTCTGATGTGGAGCTCTGGTTTAATCAAATTGAGACGCAATTCGCCCTCCACCAGATCGATGATGATGACGAGAGGTATAGCCTAACCTGCGCAGCACTTTCTGGCGAGATTGCATCAGACGTGAGAGACGTGCTGCTGCAGCCTTTCAGGTCAAACAAATATGACAGCCTGAAAGCAATACTAATTGAGAGGCGAGGATTGACAACACCTGAAAGGGTCAATAAAGTTATCTCTGGCGAGATGTCACGGATGACATTACGAATGTTAACGGTTTGTGATCAGTATTAACGAAAAAATTTCGTCCTTGTAAATTGTGTCTTTCACTGCTAAACACCACTATAAGCGTCAACCCTTTCACTGCTAAAGACCATAATAAGCGTCAACCCTTTCACTGCTAAACACCACTATGCGCGTCAACCCTTTCACCGCTAAACACCACTATGCGCATCAACCCTTTCACCGCTAAACACCACTATAAGCGTTAGCTTTTTCACTGCTAAACACCACTATAAGCGTCTACCCTTTCACTGCAAAACACCACTATAAGCGTCAACCCTTTCACCGCTAAACACCATTATAAGTGTCAACCCTTTCACTGCTAAACACCACTATAAGCGTCAAACCTTTCACTGCTCAAGACCATTATAAGCGTCAACCCTTTCACTGCTAAATACCACTATGCGCGTCGACCTTTCACCGCTAAACACCACTATAGGCGTTAACCCTTTCACTGCTAAGCACCACTATAAGCGTCAACCCTTTCACTGCTGAACACCACTATAAGCGTCAACCCTTTCACTGCTAGACACCATTATAAGCGTCAACCCTTTCACCGCAAAACACCACTATACGCGTTAACCCTTTCACTACTAAAGACCATTATAAGCGTCAACCCTTTCACTGCTAAACACCACCATAAGCGTCAACCCTTTCACCGCTAAGCACCACTATAAGTGTCAACCCTTTCACTGCTAAACACCATTATAAGCGGCAACCCTTTCACGGCTAATCACCACTATAAGCGTCAACCCTTTCACTGCTAAACACCACTATAAGCGTTAACCCTTTCACCGCTAAACACCACTATAAGCGTCAACCCTTTCACTGCTAACCACCACTATAAGCGTCAACCCTTTCACTGTTAAACACCACTATAAGCGTTAACCCTTTCACTGCTAAACACCACTATAAGCGTTAACCCTTTCACTGCTAAACACCACTATAAGCGTCAACCCTTTCACTGCTGAACACCACTATAAGCGTCAACCCTTTCACTGCTAAACACCACTATAAGCGTCAACCCTTTCATTGCAAAACACCACTATACGCGTTAACCCTTTCACTACTAAAGACCATTATAAGCGTCAACCCTTTCACTGCTAAACACCACTATAAGCGTCAACCCTTTCACCGCTAAGCACCACTATAAGTGTCAACCCTTTCACCGCTAAACACCACTATAAGCGTTAACCCTTTCACTGCTAAAGACCATTATGAGCGTCAACCCTTTCTCTGCTAAACACCACTATAAGCGTTAACCCTTTCACTGCTAAAGACCATTATAAGCGGCAACCCTTTCACGGCTAATCACCACTATAAGCGTCAACCCTTTCACTGCTAAACACCACTATAAGCGTTAACCCTTTCACCGCTAAACACCACTATAAGCGTCAACCCTTTCACTGCTAACCACCACTATAAGCGTCAACCCTTTCACTGCTAAACACCACTATAAGCGTTAACCCTTTCACTGCTAAACACCACTATAAGCGTTAACCCTTTCACCGCTAAACTCCACTATAAGCGTCAACCCTTTCATTGCTAAACACCACTATAAGCGTTAACCCTTTCACTGCTAAACACCACTATAGGCGTTAACCCTTTCACTCCAAACACCATTAAAGCGTTAACCCTTTCACTGCTAAACACCACTATAAGCGTTAACCCTTTCACCGCTAAACACCACTATAAGCGTCAACCCTTTCACTGCTAAACACCACTATAAGCGTCAACCCTTTAACTGCTAAACACCACTATAAGCGTTAACCCTTTCACTGCTAAACACCACTATAGGCGTTAACCCTTTCACTCCAAACACCACTATAAGCGTTAACCCTTTCACTGCTAAACAACACTATAAGCGTCAACCCTTTCACTGCTAAACACCACTATAAGTGTCAACCCTTTCACTGCTAAACACCATTATAAGCGGCAACCCTTTCACGGCTAATCACCACTATAAGCGTCAACCCTTTCACTGCTAAACACCACTATAAGCGTTAACCCTTTCACCGCTAAACACCACTATAAGCGTCAACCCTTTCACTGCTAACCACCACTATAAGCGTCAACCCTTTCACTGTTAAACACCACTATAAGCGTTAACCCTTTCACTGCTAAACACCACTATAAGCGTTAACCCTTTCACTGCTAAACACCACTATAAGCGTCAACCCTTTCACTGCTGAACACCACTATAAGCGTCAACCCTTTCACTGCTAAACACCACTATAAGCGTCAACCCTTTCACCGCAAAACACCACTATACGCGTTAACCCTTTCACTACTAAAGACCATTATAAGCGTCAACCCTTTCACTGCTAAACACCACTATAAGCGTCAACCCTTTCACCGCTAAGCACCACTATAAGTGTCAACCCTTTCACCGCTAAACACCACTATAAGCGTTAACCCTTTCACTGCTAAAGACCATTATGAGCGTCAACCCTTTCTCTGCTAAACACCACTATAAGCGTTAACCCTTTCACTGCTAAAGACCATTATAAGCGGCAACCCTTTCACGGCTAATCACCACTATAAGCGTCAACCCTTTCACTGCTAAACACCACTATAAGCGTTAACCCTTTCACCGCTAAACACCACTATAAGCGTCAACCCTTTCACTGCTAACCACCACTATAAGCGTCAACCCTTTCACTGCTAAACACCACTATAAGCGTTAACCCTTTCACTGCTAAACACCACTATAAGCGTTAACCCTTTCACCGCTAAACTCCACTATAAGCGTCAACCCTTTCATTGCTAAACACCACTATAAGCGTTAACCCTTTCACTGCTAAACACCACTATAGGCGTTAACCCTTTCACTCCAAACACCACTATAAGCGTTAACCCTTTCACTGCTAAACATCACTATAAGCGTTAACCCTTTCACCGCTAAACACCACTATGCGCGTCAACCTTCCACCGCAAAACACCACTATAAGCGTTAACCCTTTCACTGCTAAACACCACTATAAGCGTCAACCCTTTCACTGCTAAACACCACTTTAAGTGTCGACCCTTTCACCGCTAAACACCACTATAAGCGTCAACCTTTTCACCGCTAAACACCACTATAAGCGTCAACCCTTTTACTGCTAAACACCACTATAAGCGTTAACCCTTTCACCGCTAAACACCACTATAAGCGTTAACCCTTTCACCGCTAAACACCACTATAAGCGTCAACCCTTTCACTGCTTAACACCACTATAAGCGTCAACCCTTTCACCGCTTAGCACCACTATAAGCGTCAACCCTTTAACTGCTAAACACCACTATAAGCGTCAACCCTTTCACTGCTAAACACCACTATAAGCGTTAACACTTCCACTGCTAAACACCACTATAAGCGTCAATCCTTTGTCTGCTAAACACCACTATAAGCGTCAAATCTTTCACTGCTAAACACCACTATAAGCGTCAACCCTTTCATCGCTAAACACCACTATAAGCGTTAACCCTTTCACTGCTAAAGAACATTATAAGCGTCAACCCTTTCACTGCTAAGCACCACCATAAGCGTCAACCCTTTCACTGCTAAACACCACTATAAGCGTCAACCCTTTCACTGCTAAACACCATTAAAGCGTTAACCCTTTCACTGCTAAACACCACTATAAGCGTTAACCCTTTCACCGCTAAACACCACTATAAGCGTCAACCCTTTCACTGCTAAACACCACTATAAGCGTCAACCCTTTAACTGCTAAACACCACTATAAGCGTTAACCCTTTCACTGCTAAACACCACTATAGGCGTTAACCCTTTCACTCCAAACACCACTATAAGCGTTAACCCTTTCACTGCTAAACAACACTATAAGCGTCAACCCTTTCACTGCTAAACACCACTATAAGTGTCAACCCTTTCACCGCTAAACACCACTATAAGCGTCAACCCTTTCACCGCTAAACACCACTATAAGCGTCAACCCTTTCACTGCTAAACACCACTATAAGCGTTAACCCTTTCACCGCTAAACACCACTACAAACGTTAACCCTTTCACTGCTGAACACAGCGTTAACCCTTTTACTGCTTAACACCACTATAAGCGTTAACCCTTTCACCGCTAAACACCACTATAAGCGTCAACCCTTTCACTGCTTAACACCACTATAAGCGTCAACCCTTTCACTGCTTAACACCACTATAAGCGTCAACCCTTTCACTGCTTAACACCACTATAAGCGTTAACCCTTTCACTGCTTAACACCACTATAAGCGTCAACCCTTTCACCGCTTAGCACCACTATAAGCGTCAACCCTTTAACTGCTAAACACCACTATAAGCGTCAACCCTTTCACTGCTAAACACCACTATAAGCGTTAACACTTCCACTGCTAAACACCACTATAAGCGTCAATCCTTTGTCTGCTAAACACCACTATAAGCGTCAAATCTTTCACTGCTAAACACCACTATAAGCGTCAACCCTTTCATCGCTAAACACCACTATAAGCGTTAACCCTTTCACTGCTAAAGAACATTATAAGCGTCAACCCTTTCACTGCTAAGCACCACCATAAGCGTCAACCCTTTCACTGCTAAACACCACTATAAGCGTCAACCCTTTCACTGCTAAACACCATTAAAGCGTTAACCCTTTCACTGCTAAACACCACTATAAGCGTTAACCCTTTCACCGCTAAACACCACTATAAGCGTCAACCCTTTCACTGCTAAACACCACTATAAGCGTTAACCCTTTCACCGCTAAACACCACTATAAGCGTCAACCCTTTCATTGCTAAACACCACTATAAGCGTTAACCCTTTCACTGCTAAACACCACTATAAGCGTTAACCCTTTCACTCCAAACACCACAATAAGCGTTAACCCTTTCACTGCTAAACACCACTATAAGCGTTAACCCTTTCACCGCTAAACACCACTATGCGCGTCAACCTTCCACCGCAAAACACCACTATAAGCGTTAACCCTTTCACTGCTAAACACCACTATAAGCGTCAACCCTTTCACTGCTAAACACCACTTTAAGTGTCGACCCTTTCACCGCTAAACACCACTATAAGCGTCAACCCTTTCACTGCTAAACACCACTATAAGCGTTAACCCTTTCACCGCTAAACACCACTATAAGCGTCAACCCTTTCATTGCTAAACACCACTATAAGCGTTAACCCTTTCACTGCTAAACACCACTATAGGCGTTAACCCTTTCACTCCAAACACCACTATAAGCGTTAACCCTTTCACTGCTAAACACCACTATAAGCGTTAACCCTTTCACCGCTAAACACCACTATGCGCGTCAACCTTCCACCGCAAAACACCACTATAAGCGTTAACCCTTTCACAGCTAAACACCACTATAAGCGTCAACCCTTTCACTGCTAAACACCACTTTAAGTGTCGACCCTTTCACCGCTAAACACCACTATAAGCGTCAACCTTTTCACCGCTAAACACCACTATAAGCGTCAACCCTTTTACTGCTAAACACCACTATAAGCGTTAACCCTTTCACCGCTAAACACCACTATAAGCGTTAACCCTTTCACCGCTAAGCACCACTATAAGCGTCAACCCTTTCACTGCTTAACACCACTATAAGCGTCAACCCTTTCACCGCTTAACACCACTATAAGCGTCAACCCTTTAACTGCTAAACACCACTATAAGCGTCAACCCTTTCACTGCTAAACACCACTATAAGCGTTAACACTTCCACTGCTAAACACCACTATAAGCGTCAATCCTTTGTCTGCTAAACACCACTATAAGCGTCAAATCTTTCACTGCTAAACACCACTATAAGCGTCAACCCTTTCATCGCTAAACACCACTATAAGCGTTAACCCTTTCACTGCTAAAGAACATTATAAGCGTCAACCCTTTCACTGCTAAGCACCACCATAAGCGTCAACCCTTTCACTGCTAAACACCACTATAAGCGTCAACCCTTTCACTGCTAAACACCATTAAAGCGTTAACCCTTTCACTGCTAAACACCACTATAAGCGTTAACCCTTTCACCGCTAAACACCACTATAAGCGTCAACCCTTTCACTGCTAAACACCACTATAAGCGTCAACCCTTTAACTGCTAAACACCACTATAAGCGTAAACCCTTTCACTGCTAAACACCACTATAGGCGTTAACCCTTTCACTCCAAACACCACTATAAGCGTTAACCCTTTCACTGCTAAACAACACTATAAGCGTCAACCCTTTCACTGCTAAACACCACTATAAGTGTCAACCCTTTCACCGCTAAACACCACTATAAGCGTCAACCCTTTCACCGCTAAACACCACTATAAGCGTCAACCCTTTCACTGCTAAACACCACTATAAGCGTTAACCCTTTCACCGCTAAACACCACTACAAACGTTAACCCTTTCACTGCTGAACACAGCGTTAACCCTTTTACTGCTTAACACCACTATAAGCGTTAACCCTTTCACCGCTAAACACCACTATAAGCGTCAACCCTTTCACTGCTTAACACCACTATAAGCGTCAACCCTTTCACTGCTTAACACCACTATAAGCGTCAACCCTTTCACTGCTTAACACCACTATAAGCGTCAACCCTTTCACTGCTAAACACCACTATAAGCGTTAACCCTTTCACCGCTAAACACCACTACAAACGTTAACCCTTTCACTGCTGAACACAGCGTTAACCCTTTTACTGCTTAACACCGCTATGAGCGTTAACCCTTTCACCGCTAAACACCACTATAAGCGTCAACCCTTTCACTGCTAACCACCACTATAAGCGTCAACCCTTTCACTGCTAAAGACCATTATAAGCGGCAACCCTTTCACGGCTAATCACCACTATAAGCGTCAACCCTTTCACTGCTAAACACCACTATAAGCGTTAACCCTTTCACCGCTAAACAACACTATAAGCGTCAACCCTTTCACTGCTAAAGACCATTATAAGCGGCAACCCTTTCACGGCTAATCACCACTATAAGCGTCAACCCTTTCACTGCTAAACACCACTATAAGCGTTAACCCTTTCACCGCTAAACACCACTATAAGCGTCAACCCTTTCACTGCTAACCACCACTATAAGCGTCAACCCTTTCACTGCTAAACACCACTATAAGCGTTAACCCTTTCACTGCTAAACACCACTATAAGCGTTAACCCTTTCACCGCTAAACACCACTATAAGCGTCAACCCTTTCATTGCTAAACACCACTATAAGCGTTAACCCTTTCACTGCTAAACACCACTATAGGCGTTAACCCTTTCACTCCAAGCACCACTATAAGCGTTAACCCTTTCACTGCTAAACACCACTATAAGCGTTAACCCTTTCACCGCTAAACACCACTATGCGCGTCAACCTTCCACCGCAAAACACCACTATAAGCGTTAACCCTTTCACTGCTAAACACCACTATAAGCGTCAACCCTTTCACTGTCAACACCACTTTAAGTGTCGACCCTTTCACCGCTAAACACCACTATAAGCGTCAACCTTTTCACCGCTAAACACCACTGTAAGCGTCAACCCTCTTACTGCTAAACACCACTATAAGCGTTAACCCTTTCACCGCTAAACACCACTATAAGCGTTAACCCTTTCACCGCTAAACACCACTATAAGCGTCAACCCTTTCACTGCTTAACACCACTATAAGCGTCAACCCTTTCACCGCTTAACACCACTATAAGCGTCAACCCTTTAACTGCTAAACACCACTATAAGCGTCAACCCTTTCACTGCTAAACACCACTATAAGCGTTAACACTTCCACTGCTAAGCACCACTATAAGCGTCAATCCTTTGTCTGCTAAACACCACTATAAGCGTCAAATCTTTCACTGCTAAACACCACTATAAGCGTCAACCCTTTCACCGCTTAACACCACTATAAGCGTCAACCCTTTAACTGCTAAACACCACTATAAGCGTCAACCCTTTCACTGCTAAACACCACTATAAGCGTTAACCCTTCCACTGCTAAGCACCACTATTAGCGTCAACCCTTTCACTGCTAAACACCACTATAAGCGTCAACCCTTTCACTGCTAAGCACCACCATAAGCGTCAACCCTTTCACTGCTAAACACCACTATAAGCGTCAACCCTTTCACTGCTAAACACCATTAAAGCGTTAACCCTTTCACTGCTAAACACCACTATAAGCGTTAACCCTTTCACCGCTAAACACCACTATAAGCGTCAACCCTTTCACTGCTAAACACCACTATAAGCGTCAACCCTTTAACTGCTAAACACCACTATAAGCGTTAACCCTTTCACTGCTAAACACCACTATAGGCGTTAACCCTTTCACTCCAAACACCACTATAAGCGTTAACCCTTTCACTGCTAAACAACACTATAAGCGTCAACCCTTTCACTGCTAAACACCACTATAAGTGTCAACCCTTTCACCGCTAAACACCACTATAAGCGTCAACCCTTTCACCGCTAAACACCACTATAAGCGTCAACCCTTTCACTGCTAAACACCACTATAAGCGTTAACCCTTTCACCGCTAAACACCACTACAAACGTTAACCCTTTCACTGCCGAACACAGCGTTAACCCTTTTACTGCTTAACACCACTATAAGCGTTAACCCTTTCACCGCTAAACACCACTATAAGCGTCAACCCTTTCACTGCTTAACACCACTATAAGCGTCAACCCTTTCACTGCTTAACACCACTATAAGCGTCAACCCTTTCACTGCTTAACACCACTATAAGCGTCAACCCTTTCACTGCTAAACACCACTATAAGCGTTAACCCTTTCACCACTAAACACCACTACAAACGTTAACCCTTTCACTGCTGAACACAGCGTTAACCCTTTTACTGCTTAACACCACTATGAGCGTTAACCCTTTCACCGCTAAACACCACTATAAGCGTCAACCCTTTCACTGCTTAACACCACTATAAGCGTCAACCCTTTCACTGCTTAACACCACTATAAGCGTCAACCCTTTCACTGCTAAACACCATTATAAGCGTCAACCCTTTCACTGCTAAACACCATTATAAGCGTTAACCCTTTCACTGCTAAACACCACTATAAGCGTCAACCCTTTCACCGCTAAACACCACTATAAGCGTTAACCCTTTTACCGCTAAACACCACTATTAGCTTCAACCCTTTCACTGCTTAACACCACTATAAGCGTCAACCCTTTCACTGCTAAACACCACTATAAGCATCAACCCTTTCACTGCTTAACACCACTATGAGCGTCAACCCTTTCACCGCTAAACACCACTATAAGCGTCAACCCTTTCACCGCTAAGCACCACTATAAGTGTCAACCCTTTCACCGCTAAACACCACTATAAGCGTTAACCCTTTCACTGCTAAAGACCATTATGAGCGTCAACCCTTTCTCTGCTAAACACCACTATAAGCGTTAACCCTTTCACTGCTAAAGACCATTATAAGCGGCAACCCTTTCACGGCTAATCACCACTATAAGCGTCAACCCTTTCACTGCTAAACACCACTATAAGCGTTAACCCTTTCACCGCTAAACACCACTATAAGCGTCAACCCTTTCACTGCTAACCACCACTATAAGCGTCAACCCTTTCACTGCTAAACACCACTATAAGCGTTAACCCTTTCACTGCTAAACACCACTATAAGCGTTAACCCTTTCACCGCTAAACACCACAATAAGCGTCAACCCTTTCATTGCTAAACACCACTATAAGCGTTAACCCTTTCACTGCTAAGCACCACTATAGGCGTTAACCCTTTCACTCCAAACACCACTATAAGCGTTAACCCTTTCACTGCTAAACACCACTATAAGCGTTAACCCTTTCACCGCTAAACACCACTATGCGCGTCAACCTTCCACCGCAAAACACCACTATAAGCGTTAACCCTTTCACTGCTAAACACCACTATAAGCGTCAACCCTTTCACTGCTAAACACCACTTTAAGTGTCGACCCTTTCACCGCTAAACACCACTATAAGCGTCAACCTTTTCACCGCTAAACACCACTATAAGCGTCAACCCTTTTACTGCTAAACACCACTATAAGCGTTAACCCTTTCACCGCTAAACACCACTATAAGCGTTAACCCTTTCACCGCTAAACACCACTATAAGCGTCAACCCTTTCACTGCTTAACACCACTATAAGCGTCAACCCTTTCACCGCTTAACACCACTATAAGCGTCAACCCTTTAACTGCTAAACACCACTATAAGCGTCAACCCTTTCACTGCTAAACACCACTATAAGCGTTAACACTTCCACTGCTAAACACCACTATAAGCGTCAATCCTTTGTCTGCTAAACACCACTATAAGCGTCAAATCTTTCACTGCTAAACACCACTATAAGCGTCAACCCTTTCATCGCTAAACACCACTATGAGCGTTAACCCTTTCACTGCTAAAGAACATTATAAGCGTCAACCCTTACACTGCTAAGCACCACCATAAGCGTCAACCCTTTCACTGCTAAACACCACTATAAGCGTCAACCCTTTCACTGCTAAACACCATTAAAGCGTTAACCCTTTCACTGCTAAACACCACTATAAGCGTTAACCCTTTCACCGCTAAACACCACTATAAGCGTCAACCCTTTCACTGCTAAACACCACTATAAGCGTCAACCCTTTAACTGCTAAACACCACTATAAGCGTTAACCCTTTCACTGCTAAACACCACTATAGGCGTTAACCCTTTCACTCCAAACACCACTATAAGCGTTAACCCTTTCACTGCTAAACAACACTATAAGCGTCAACCCTTTCACTGCTAAACACCACTATAAGTGTCAACCCTTTCACCGCTAAACACCACTATAAGCGTCAACCCTTTCACCGCTAAACACCACTATAAGCGTCAACCCTTTCACTGCTAAACACCACTATCAGCGTTAACCCTTTCACCGCTAAACACCACTACAAACGCTAACCCTTTCACTGCTGAACACAGCGTTAACCCTTTTACTGCTTAACACCACTATAAGCGTTAACCCTTTCACCGCTAAACACCACTATAAGCGTCAACCCTTTCACTGCTTAACACCACTATAAGCGTCAACCCTTTCACTGCTTAACACCACTATAAGCGTCAACCCTTTCACTGCTTAACACCACTATAAGCGTCAACCCTTTCACTGCTAAACACCACTATAAGCGTTAACCCTTTCACCGCTAAACACCACTACAAACGTTAACCCTTTCACTGCTGAACACAGCGTTAACCCTTTTACTGCTTAACACCACTATGAGCGTTAACCCTTTCACCGCTAAACACCACTATAAGCGTCAACCCTTTCACTGCTAACCACCACTATAAGCGTCAACCCTTTCACTGCTAAAGACCATTATAAGCGGCAACCCTTTCACGGCTAATCACCACTATAAGCGTCAACCCTTTCACTGCTAAACACCACTATAAGCGTTAACCCTTTCACCGCTAAACACCACTATAAGCGTCAACCCTTTCACTGCTAAAGACCATTATAAGCGGCAACCCTTTCACGGCTAATCACCACTATAAGCGTCAACCCTTTCACTGCTAAACACCACTATAAGCGTTAACCCTTTCACCGCTAAACACCACTATAAGCGTCAACCCTTTCACTGCTAACCACCACTATAAGCGTCAACCCTTTCACTGCTAAACACCACTATAAGCGTTAACCCTTTCACTGCTAAACACCACTATAAGCGTTAACCCTTTCACCGCTAAACACCACTATAAGCGTCAACCCTTTCATTGCTAAACACCACTATAAGCGTTAACCCTTTCACTGCTAAACACCACTATAGGCGTTAACCCTTTCATTCCAAACACCACTATAAGCGCTAACCCTTTCACTGCTAAACACCACTATAAGCGTTAACCCTTTCACCGCTAAACACCACTATGCGCGTCAACCTTCCACCGCAAAACACCACTATAAGCGTTAACCCTTTCACTGCTAAACACCACTATAAGCGTCAACCCTTTCACTGCTAAACACCACTTTAAGTGTCGACCCTTTCACCGCTAAACACCACTATAAGCGTCAACCTTTTCACCGCTAAACACCACTATAAGCGTCAACCCTTTTACTGCTAAACACCACTATAAGCGTTAACCCTTTCACCGCTAAACACCACTATAAGCGTTAACCCTTTCACCGCTAAACACCACTATAAGCGTCAACCCTTTCACTGCTTAACACCACTATAAGCGTCAACCCTTTCACCGCTTAACACCACTATAAGCGTCAACCCTTTAACTGCTAAACACCACTATAAGCGTCAACCCTTTCACTGCTAAACACCACTATAAGCGTTAACACTTCCACTGCTAAACACCACTATAAGCGTCAATCCTTTGTCTGCTAAACACCACTATAAGCGTCAAATCTTTCACTGCTAAACACCACTATAAGCGTCAACCCTTTCACCGCTTAACACCACTATAAGCGTCAACCCTTTAACTGCTAAACACCACTATAAGCGTCAACCCTTTCACTGCTAAACACCACTATAAGCGTTAACCCTTCCACTGCTAAACACCACTATTAGCGTCAACCCTTTCACTGCTAAACACCACTATAAGCGTCAACCCTTTCACTGCTAAGCACCACCATAAGCGTCAACCCTTTCACTGCTAAACACCACTATAAGCGTTAACCCTTTCACTGCTAAACACCACTATAAGCGTCAACCCTTTCACTGCTAAACACCACTTTAAGTGTCGACCCTTTCACCGCTAAACACCACTATAAGCGTCAACCTTTTCACCGCTAAACACCACTATAAGCGTCAACCCTTTTACTGCTAAACACCACTATAAGCGTTAACCCTTTCACCGCTAAACACCACTATAAGCGTTAACCCTTTCACCGCTAAACACCACTATAAGCGTCAACCCTTTCACTGCTTAACACCACTATAAGCGTCAACCCTTTCACCGCTTAACACCACTATAAGCGTCAACCCTTTAACTGCTAAACACCACTATAAGCGTCAACCCTTTCACTGCTAAACACCACTATAAGCGTTAACACTTCCACTGCTAAACACCACTATAAGCGTCAATCCTTTGTCTGCTAAACACCACTATAAGCGTCAAATCTTTCACTGCTAAACACCACTATTAGCGTCAACCCTTTCATCTCTAAACACCACTATGAGCGTTAACCCTTTCACTGCTAAAGAACATTATAAGCGTCAACCCTTTCACTGCTAAGCACCACCATAAGCGTCAACCCTTTCACTGCTAAACACCACTATAAGCGTCAACCCTTTCACTGCTAAACACCATTAAAGCGTTAACCCTTTCACTGCTAAACACCACTATAAGCGTTAACCCTTTCACCGCTAAACACCACTATAAGCGTCAACCCTTTCACTGCTAAACACCACTATAAGCGTCAACCCCTTAACTGCTAAACACCACTATAAGCGTTAACCCTTTCACTGCTAAACACCACTATAGGCGTTAACCCTTTCACTCCAAACACCACTATAAGCGTTAACCCTTTCACTGCTAAACAACACTATAAGCGTCAACCCTTTCACTGCTAAACACCACTATAAGTGTCAACCCTTTCACCGCTAAACACCACTATAAGCGTCAACCCTTTCACCGCTAAACACCACTATAAGCGTCAACCCTTTCACTGCTAAACACCACTATAAGCGTTAACCCTTTCACCGCTAAACACCACTACAAACGTTAACCCTTTCACTGCTGAACACAGCGTTAACCCTTTTACTGCTTAACACCACTATAAGCGTTAACCCTTTCACCGCTAAACACCACTATAAGCGTCAACCCTTTCACTGCTTAACACCACTATAAGCGTCAACCCTTTCACTGCTTAACACCACTATAAGCGTCAACCCTTTCACTGCTTAACACCACTATAAGCGTCAACCCTTTCACTGCTAAACACCACTATAGGCGTTAACCCTTTCACCGCTAAACACCACTACAAACGTTAACCCTTTCACTGCTGAACACAGCGTTAACCCTTTTACTGCTTAACACCACTATGAGCGTTAACCCTTTCACCGCTAAACACCACTATAAGCGTCAACCCTTTCACTGCTAACCACCACTATAAGCGTCAACCCTTTCACTGCTAAAGACCATTATAAGCGGCAACCCTTTCACGGCTAATCACCACTATAAGCGTCAACCCTTTCACTGCTAAACACCACTATAAGCGTTAACCCTTTCACCGCTAAACACCACTATAAGCGTCAACCCTTTCACTGCTAAAGACCATTATAAGCGGCAACCCTTTCACGGCTAATCACCACTATAAGCGTCAACCCTTTCACTGCTAAACACCACTATAACCGTTAACCCTTTCACCGCTAAACACCACTATAAGCGTCAACCCTTTCACTGCTAACCACCACTATAAGCGTCAACCCTTTCAATGCTAAACACCACTATAAACGTTTACCCTTTCACTGCTAAACACCACTATAAGCGTTAACCCTTTCACCGCTAAACACCACTATAAGCGTCAACCCTTTCATTGCTAAACACCACTATAAGCGTTAACCCTTTCACTGCTAAACACCACTATAGGCGTTAACCCTTTCACTCCAAACACCACTATAAGCGTTAACCCTTTCACTGCTAAACACCACTATAAGCGTTAACCCTTTCACCGCAAAACACCACTATAAGCGTTAACCTTTTCACTGCTAAACACCACTATAAGCGTCAACCCTTTCACTGCTAAACACCACTTTAAGTGTCGACCCTTTCACCGCTAAACACCACTATAAGCGTCAACCTTTTTACTGCTAAACACCACTATAAGCGTTAACCCTTTCACCGCTAAACACCACTATAAGCGTTAACCCTTTCACCGCTAAACACCACTATAAGCGTCAACCCTTTAACTGCTAAACACCACTATAAGCGTCAACCCTTTCACTGCTAAACACCACTATAAGCGTTAACACTTCCACTGCTAAACACCACTATAAGCGTCAATCCTTTGTCTGCTAAACACCACTATAAGCGTCAAATCTTTCACTGCTAAACACCACTATAAGCGTCAACCCTTTCACCGCTTAACACCACTATAAGCGTCAACCCTTTAACTGCTAAACACCACTATAAGCGTCAACCCTTTCACTGCTAAACACCACTATAAGCGTTAACCCTTCCACTGCTAAACACCACTATTAGCGTCAACCCTTTCACTGCTAAACACCACTATAAGCGTCAACCCTTTCACTGCTAAGCACCACCATAAGCGTCAACCCTTTCACTGCTAAACACCACTATAAGCGTCAACCCTTTCACTGCTAAACACCATTAAAGCGTTAACCCTTTCACTGCTAAACACCACTATAAGCGTTAACCCTTTCACCGCTAAACACCACTATAAGCGTCAACCCTTTCACTGCTAAACACCACTATAAGCGTCAACCCTTTAACTGCTAAACACCACTATAAGCGTTAACCCTTTCACTGCTAAACACCACTATAGGCGTTAACCCTTTCACTCCAAACACCACTATAAGCGTTAACCCTTTCACTGCTAAACAACACTATAAGCGTCAACCCTTTCACTGCTAAACACCACTATAAGTGTCAACCCTTTCACCGCTAAACACCACTATAAGCGTCAACCCTTTCACCGCTAAACACCACTATAAGCGTCAACCCTTTCACTGCTAAACACCACTATAAGCGTTAACCCTTTCACCGCTAAACACCACTACAAACGTTAACCCTTTCACTGCTGAACACAGCGTTAACCCTTTTACTGCTTAACACCACTATAAGCGTTAACCCTTTCACCGCTAAACACCACTATAAGCGTCAACCCTTTCACTGCTTAACACCACTATAAGCGTCAACCCTTTCACTGCTTAACACCACTATAAGCGTCAACCCTTTCACTGCTTAACACCACTATAAGCGTCAACCCTTTCACTGCTAAACACCACTATAAGCGTTAACCCTTTCACCACTAAACACCACTACAAACGTTAACCCTTTCACTGCTGAACACAGCGTTAACCCTTTTACTGCTTAACACCACTATGAGCGTTAACCCTTTCACCGCTAAACACCACTATAAGCGTCAACCCTTTCACTGCTTAACACCACTATAAGCGTCAACCCTTTCACTGCTTAACACCACTATAAGCGTCAACCCTTTCACTGCTAAGCACCATTATAAGCGTCAACCCTTTCACTGCTAAACACCATTATAAGCGTTAACCCTTTCACTGCTAAACACCACTATAAGCGTCAACCCTTTCACCGCTAAACACCACTATAAGCGTTAACCCTTTCACCGCTAAACACCACTATTAGCTTCAACCCTTTCACTGCTTAACACCACTATAAGCGTCAACCCTTTCACTGCTAAACACCACTATAAGCATCAACCCTTTCACTGCTTAACACCACTATGAGCGTCAACCCTTTCACCGCTAAACACCACTATAAGCGTCAACCCTTTCACCGCTAAACACCACTATAAGCGTTAACCCTTTCACTGCTAAACATCACTATAAGCGTTAACCCTTTCACTGCTAAACACCACTATAAGCGTTAACCCTTTCACCGCTAAACACCACTATAAGCGTCAACCCTTTCACTGCTAAACACCCCTATAAGCGTCAACCCTTTCACCGCTAAACACCACTATAAGCGTTAACCCTTTTACCGCAAAACACCACTATAAGCGTCAACCCTTCCACCGCTAAACATCACTATAAGCGTCAACCCTTTCACTGCTAAACACCACTATAAGCGTCAACCCTTTCACAGCTAAACACCACTATAAGCGTCAACCCTTTCACTGCTAAACACCACTATAAACGTTAACCCTTTCACCGCTAAACACGACTTAAAGCGTCAACCCTTTCACTGCTAAACACCACTATAAGCGTCAACCCTTTCACTGCTAAACACGACTATAAGCGTCAACCCTTTCACCGCTAAGCACCACTATAAGCGTTAACCCTTTCACCGCTAAACACGACTTAAAGCGTCAACCCTTTCACTGCTAAACACGACTATAAGCGTCAACCCTTTCACTGCTAAACACCACTATAAGCGTCAACCCTTTCACCGCTAAACACCACTATAAGCATCAACCTTTTCACCGCTAAGCACCACTATAAGCGTTAACCCTTCCACTGCTAAACACCACTATAAGTGTCAACCCTTTCACTGCTAAACACCACTATAAGCGTTAACCCTTTCACTGCTAAACATCACTATAATCGTCAACCCTTTCACTGCTAATCACCACTATAAGCGTTGACCCTTTCTCTGCTAAACACCACTATAAGCGTTAACCCTTTCACTGCTAAACACCACTATAAGCGCCAACCCTTTCACTGCTAAACACCACTATAAGCGTTAACCCTTTCACTGCTAAACGCCACTATTAGCGTCAACCCTTTCACTGCTAAACACCACTATAAGCGTCAACCCTTTCACTGCTAAACACCACTATAAGCGTTAAACCTTTCACTGCTAAACACCACTATAAGCGTTAACCCTTTCACCACTAAACACCACTATAAGCGTCAACCCTTTCACTGCTAAACACCACTATAAGCGTCAATCCTTTTACTGCTAAACACCACTATTAGCGTTAACCCTTTCACCGCTAAACACCACTATAAGCGTCAACCCTTTCACTGCTAAACACCACTATAAGCGTTAACCCTTTCACTGCTAAACACCACTATAAGTGTCAACCCTTTCACCGCTAAACATCAATATAAGCGTTAACCCTTTCACTGCTAAACACCACTATAAGCGTCAACCCTTTCACTGCTAAACACCACTATAAGCGTCAACCCTTTCTCTGCTAAACACCACTATAAGCGTTATCCCTTTCACTGCTAAACACTACTATAAGCGTCAACCCTTTCACTGCTAAACACCACTATAAGCGTTAACCTTTTCACTGCTAAACACCACTATAGGCGTCAACCCTTTCACTGCTAAACACCACTATAAGCGTCAACCCTTTCACTGCTAAGCACCACTATAAGCGTGAACCCTTTCACCGCTAAACGTCATTATAAGCGTTAACCCTTTCACCGCTAAACATCAATATAAGCGTCAACCCTTCCACTGCTAAACACCACTATAAGCGTCAACCCTTTCACTGCTAAACACCACTATAAGCGTTAACCCTTTCACCGCTAAACACCACTATTAGCGTCAACCCTTTCACCGCTAAACACCAATATAAGCGTCAACCCTTTCACCGCTAAACACCACTATAAGCGCTAACTCTTTCAATGCTAAACACCTCTATAAGCGTTAACCCTTTCACTGCTAAACACCACTATAAGCGTGAACCCTTTCACCGCTAAACGTCATTATAAGCGTTAACCCTTTCACCGCTAAACACCACTATAAGCGTTAACCCTTTCACTACTAAACACCACCATAAGCGTTAACCCTTCCACTGCTAAACACCACTATAAGCGTTGACCCTTTTACTGCTAAACACCACTATAAGCGTCAACCCTTTCACTGCTAAGCACCACTATAAGCGTCAACCCTTTCATTGCTAAGCACCACTATGAGCGTTAACCTTTTCACCGCTAAATACCACTATAAGCGTTTTTAATCTATTTTATTCACCGTTCAAATCTCTGTCATTGGAAATGAAAACTGTGATAAGGATTTGTAAATGTTTGGTCTCAAATTATTAGCCTGGTGGCAGAATCTGAAAAGTGCTCTAGAAATAGGTTTAGGGATAATACTTTGTTACCATATGGAAATCATTTTTCCGTGGCCTATTAGGGTGTCAGGCTTAAGAAAAACGTGGCTTCCGTTGCCGCATAATGCGTTTTTCATATTAAAAATTGAATATGCTCATATGGGGGTAACCCCAAACTTGTCTATATTTGGGGGGTTGGATTACATAAGCGTCTGAAGTTTCTGTTATAATCAATACATGTAATATGCCTGATAACAGATAATTTAATTTCTGTTCTAATAATGTGCTGCACGGTGACGTAGAGTAAATACTCATGTCTCTACAGACGTTGATACATACTTGTTATTATAAAATAGTTAGAATCAACAACAAAACAAACTAGTGAAAATTATCAATTGAAACGACTTCATACAACATAATTAATTATTTAATGGTCATATATATGTCTGGCCTATGCTTTCAGAACCCAGACATGTGCATTCTTGACACTGAGTGGTATTCAGATTTATAAATGTCACAATAATTGTTTTATATTGATTATATTGCAGCATTTTATGAAAATCTGTGTATTTATCTTGAGATAAAATGTGAAACATTGTACTTTGCTCGGTATTTAAGTGTTGAATTTTGTATCCACTTGTTTTTACATAATTTTGGTGTGCTGAATGCGAATCTGTCGAATAACATTCTATATTTGATGTCCTCCAACTTTAAATTATCAAAGCAACAAATGACCTCCAAAATCACATCTTTTCTTATTTTTTGTTGCACATAAATACACAATTTCTGTTTTGTGTGTGATTTAGAGTTGAGAAATGTATGTCTTATTTGTGTCGATCAAAATGACCTATATTTGACCTTCAAATACAAAATGGTTTGCGCCAGAACACACATAAAAGCGTTTTTATGAATCTGAATTATACTATTATAAAACTCATTTTTTTAATGGAAATCTAGAAAACTAGATTTTCTAATACGAAAGAATAGGTCATGAGTTATTCGATACTATGCTTAAGCACATTATATTCTAATATGCTTTGATGTACTTAATATTCCGAATGACGTCATGATTTTGATTGTAAATATGTAAAAAGATGGCCATCTTGGATTTTACGAGAAAATATAGGTCAGACAATTAAAAATAAAAAGCAGAAATGAGTGTTTCGACCCCCAAGTCATGCAACAACTTTAAATCAAGCATCACTGTGCAACAAACCCAAAAAAGAAGTGGCATTTATATTTTCAAAACCATTTCTATTTTTGTTCATTTTTAGGTGAATGTCGCGGCCATTTTTTTCTTTTAATATACTCGTCGGTATCGTTTGTTAGTGGTCCATTACGTTACAGCAAATAAATCATATATCGTTAGCTATTCAGCGGTATAATTATAGTAGCAATAAATATTATAAACAATACGGACGTCTCGGATTTGAAGGTCAAAATACACAATAATTTTTTTTCTAATACAAATCTTGCAGAAGCCTTAAATAAATTGTGCGTTCAATTGAAAAAAACACATAAAATGCGTTTTTTAACATTTTGGCGGTCATTTTGTGTTTTACTAATTTGAAGATGAAGGCCACCAAATATCGAATGTTATCCAACAGATTCGAGCTTAGCACACCCAAAGATGTAACACCAAGGGGATAAAATATTTATTATATACTAAGCTGCCGAGCAAAGTCCAATGTTTCAGATTTTAACCCAGGTTGAATACACATATATTTATAAATAAACCTGCTATATTCTTTAATGAAACAAAATATATGACATTTATAAATATAAGCGACACTTATTTTCAAGCATACACATATCTGGTCATGGGCATGCATGTATCTCTGCCAATTGGTTTCAAAGTTATCGCGAGAAGATCAATTCCCGGAATGGCTGCCTAATTACAATTATAATTAATTATTTTTCACATTTTATGCTTTCATCATGAAAATGTGGGAATAGACACTATATAAATGTGTCTATGATAATTAGTTTGAAAGTTATTGAAGAATATTGTTTTTGTGCAATGCCTGCCTAATTCGCATAATAATCAATGAAACAGCAACTTCCGGCAATGGAAGCCGTACTTGTCTGAGTCCATGGGTATTGATGGTTCTTAAAAACTTTTTCTTAAAAACATTTTCACTCAATTCAAGGTGGGGGTCGCGGTAGCCAAAGACAACTTAAATTGACTGATAAGTTATATAAGAATATGGTTAAACTATATCTATAGTAATCTTCATGTCACGTATTCATCCGTAACATTATGTACTTTATTGGCCGCTACCCGTCACAACGCACCCCCCCCCCGCGCGCCTCTCCATGTCACAGCGCTCTCTCCTTTATCATTCACACACAGAGCACGGACAGCTCAATGCAGCTCAACAACTTGTTTTCAATCAGGTAAAATATAGCTTACATTATTGTATTTTACATTTTGTGTTATCTGGTTATATGGATAATAAATTACTAACTACGTTTGAATATCTATGTTATCGGTGTACGGCCATTATAATGTTTTAATTATTTCAGTGAGGGGACCGTCTTTAGAGTCAGACTTTTTAGATCTCCAATCAACGTCTACGTTGAATAAGCAAGTGATTGATTGATTGAGCGATTAGATACAGCAGGGCATTGAAGTGGAAGTGATTGATTGAGTGATTGATTGAGCGATTAGATACAGCAGGGCATCGAAGTGGACATATTTTACGTAGGCAACCGGATTATGTAATTTGATATAATCATTAACCCCCAAAGTACTACAATATAATATTTAATTGTTCACTCTACTTCAAGTTCCGTCCCGTTATCACGACCTACAACTTCAAGTATTGTTGGTAAAAACTACCTACATGGTGTACAATTATAATTACAACACATATATATAGTCAGTCAGTCAGTCAGTCAGATAATTTTCTAGATATTTTACAGATATAAAAAAGTCTGCAATATTCTTTCATTTAAAAATATATATGCAATGTACAAATCTAAATACCACTCAGTTTTAAGGATATACAATATATATCTGGAATTAGAAAACATAGTCCAAATATATATTAGGCCAATTATGTTTTATTAAGTCGTTTCCATTGACCATGTTTACTAGTTTGTTTTGTTGTCGATTATTTGTAATAAACAATTGTTTAAACGTATGTGTAGAGATAACTATTTATTCCACTGCATCATGCAATATATCTGTAGAGCGGAAATCTAGTGATCTTTTATATGGTATATTGCATGTCTAGACCGGTAAACTAGAACTACAACGACAGACGTTTGCGTGACCCTACCCCCTAATTTAGACAGGTTTGGGTTCCCCCACATAAGCGGTCGAAATATATATTTCAACCCTATTTTTCCACTGGTAGCATCTCAATTCATGTTTTTGACATATCGAAGCTTAAAAAAATGGTGTGGGTGAGTAGCGGTCAGCGGGGGGGGGGGTGCACGGTGACCAATTCTGGCCTATGGACTTGTTTGTTTAGAGTTATGACCTTCAAGAGACAGGTAATGACCATTAAAGTTTCAGAATATTTATTAATTATGAGTTTTGACTATTTTTCTGCCAATTTCCTTTAATTTGCTATATTACACTACTATATCACCTTGAAACACAAACGTTTTCAAAAATCCCCGTGTGTTTTTATGATCATGACCTTTAAGACCCCGGAAATGACCTTTAGAGCATGAGAAAAAAATGCCACGTTATTTTTTTCTGTTCAATATTATTTTTTCTTCAAATAGAACATAGGTGTCGAGAATTAACATGCAATTCCCACGGAACCACATTTACTGACATATGACCCTACACTATAATTTCCAAGAGCAAATTTAATGCACACACAGACCCCCTTTTCCAAAACTTACAGATTTTAAAAATAGAAGATTTACATCAACTACATCTACTGAAATTTTATTATAAGATTATTCATAAAAACATTCCTCAATACTTTCATACCAACATGATTCTCGCACAGCATTCCCATATACACTCATTTCCTACACGTAGTTTTCCAACTTGTAGCGCTTAAAATACGTCATGAATTTTTAAGGAAATGCATTAGATATAGCATAACACAAATAGTAAACACTACACCTCTTTGCATTGCAGAAAAAATGTATACTCATAGTCTCCACGACCTTTCCAAATATATTTAAAAATGTGCGCTAAATCAGTACAAAACATCATGTAATATAGGAAACTGCTACACCTGTTCATATTAAAACTGTTATTACACATCCACAGGTGAATTGATTAGCTACAGTGTATATATAAGAAGCTTCGTTATTAATTACACGCAAAATTCATGAATGCAAATGAGTGTCATTTGACAATGTCTGAATTACGTACGGTCTTTTGCATTTACAGTGAACCATTATCTTCTTTATTTAACATATTTCTGGAAATTATTTTTAATCAATGATCAAAATCATTAGTGCTATTGTATAGCTATTGTTTTTTGTTCGATTTTGAATAGTGAGGTTGCTATAGTGCCTTATGGTAGTTTCCCCGACTCAGAATTATATGTACGTTTAGCTTTTGGGTGATTGTAACTTTGCTACCATCGCTGTCTTGTCATGGTGATAAATAATTTCTGATGGTAGTAACATGGGTTTATCGTGTCATGCATCGTCTTGTCATTGAAAGTTTAATTTCTTGTGGAACCACAGATTGGGTTGTCATTGCAAGTATTATTTATCACCATGAACTGTCATGCTATGGTATCCTTAATTTCTGTTGATATTATCGCGTCATTGAAATATAATTTGTTGTGGTGACTACATTGTCCTGTCATTGCGGGTGTAACATCTGTGGGCTCCATGTATTGTAATTGTAAGTTATAGTTTTTTTGGATCATCATGAATTGTGTTGCATGATTAGTGTAACTTTTGTTGATTAAAATGCTGATATATTATCTTGCCATTTGTAGTGGGGCACCATGCATTTTTTTATTATTAAAAGTGTAATTTGTGGTGACATCATGCGATTTCTTCTAACGCCAGCTGGCCACCTGAAAATCCAAGATGGCTGCCATTTTTTTTCAAGATGGCCGTCAAATGAGCTTCAAAAAAACAATTTTTGTCATAAATAGGTAACTACTTGGCCGATGTTATTGATTTTTATATCAAATAATATGTATTTAGGTGTACTGAGTTTCTTTTTGTCAATTTTGAGAATCCAAGATGGCGTCCATATACTTCAAAATACGATTTCTTTGAAAAAATTATCTTAATAGGCGATTTAGGTTTTTTATCGTGTCAAATTATATATTTTTGGCAATGTTGAATTTAATTTTTGTGTTGATGGAATTACAAAGTGGCGTCATTTGTTTTTAATACGGCTTCCAAATGTACTTCTAAATATGATTTTCCTCACAAATATGAATCTGTATCTATTAATGAGCCGGTTTGAGTGATCCTGAATGCAAAGTTCATGTTTTGACACTAGCTGAACGCCATTGTAAGGTATTAGAAGCTTCCCTATCAATGTTACATCACTAATTAAATACAATATAACAAAACTATTATATTAATAAAACAATTTTACCAAAAACACTCATGACATTGAGCAAATATATTAATACATCACCGGAATATTTAGGATTAAAAAATGGACTAAAAAATGAGAGAACCTTTAGTACTGAAATACTACTACATCATTTAGAATGTATCTTTTTTAGATTACAATATCGCTACCGGAAAATTAAATGGATGGAATGGCTATGAGGAAAAAAATTGTCATAAAAATGAGACAAACTCATTAATACTAAAATAATAATACATCAATACATTTAGAACGTTTCGTGGTTTCCGATTTAGCTAACATAGATATGATACTATAGTAAATAGACGGGATATTTATGGCTAACAAATTCACATAGAAATAAATGACTACTTACACATACAAATAGATGTACATAATGATTAGAATTAACAAATAGACTTAAAAAAGATAACCCCATTAATACTGAAATAATAATACATCACAACATTTAGAATGTCTTAGATTAGAATCTCGCTACCATAAATAGAATGGATGGAATGGATTTGAGTAACAAATTGACATAAAAATGCGATCCCATTAATATTGGAATAGTGATACATCAACACATTTAGAATGCTTCTTGGTTTCCGATATAGCTACCATAAATATGACAAATGGGTGGAATATTTATGGTTAACAAATTGACATAGAAATAAATGACTACTTCCACACAGGCATAAATGAACGGGATGATTGGGATTAACAAGTAGATCCAAAACTGAGAAAACCCATTAATACTGGAATAATGCATCATACCATTTAGAATGTATGCTATATTACAATCTTGCTACCATAAATATGCTTCTTGGCTTCCGATCTAGCTACCATAAATGGACGGAATGTTTAGTAATGGCAAATATGACATTAATAATAGGACAACCGAATTTCTAACAAAATAAGGACACAAACAAAAACATTTTGAATGTCTCTCAGCTTTCGATGTCGCTACAATAATGTTTACCGTTTTAAACATATAATTTGTGGGTTTAGCGTACTGAGGTTCAGTTTGTCGCTACTGCTCACTCACTCACTCACTCACTCACTCACTCACTCACTCACTCACTCACTCACTCACTCACTCACTCACTCACTCACTCACTCACTCACTCACTCACTCACTCACTCACTCACTCACTCACTCACTCACTCACTCACTCACTCACTCACTCACTCACTCACTCACTCACTCACTCACTCACTCACTCACTCACTCACTCACTCACTCACTCACATATAATTTTGCTCCACCAATGTTTAACAACATTTTACTATATGGATTAAGAAAATAATATTGAATGTAAATTGCATGATGGCATTTCAGTCATTTTTTATGATCGTTGTCAGAATATTACAATAAACACAACAGAATGCGCAAAATATAACATGCAAAGAAATGTGTAAGTTTAAAAGCCTGTGTAATAAATACCTCCTTTTTAAGTACTTGTCACATATAACATGTAATAAAATGCTGTTAGTAGAGTAATAAAATGCTATAATAAAGATATAAACCACATACGGTAGGCCTACAGTTGTCTGGTAAACATGTGTCGGCACACTTTGAAAATCACCCCGCTGTGTCAGTGTGTTTATGGCTGTGGAGTCCTTTTCAAAATTACTTATTCTCAGTGTTATAAGTAGCCTACACCCAGCACGGTGTATAGTGTCACCAACCCCTGCAATACACAGTACACACAGTGTAGGCCTATAGTGTCACAAACCACTGCAAAATAGGGAGTTGTAGCTTCTCAGAGGTTCAATGACCAGGTCTACACCGAGCACGGTGTATAGTGTCACCAACCACTGAAATATAGGGAGCTGTAGCTTCTCAGAGGTTCAATGACCAGGTCTACACCCAGCACGGTGTATAGTGTCACAAACCACTGAAATATAAGGAGTTGTAGCTTCTCAGAGGTTCAATGACCAGGTCTACACCGAGCACGGTGTATAGTGTCACCAACCACTGAAATATAGGGAGTTGTAGCTTCTCAGAGGTTCAATGACCAGGTCTACACCCAGCACGGTGTATAGTGTCACCAACCACTGAAATATAGGGAGTTGTAGCTTCTCAGAGGTTCAATGACCAGGTCTACACCCAGCACGGTGTATAGTGTCACCAACCACTGAAATATAGGGAGTTGTAGCTTCTCAGAGGTTCAATGACCAGGTCTACACCCAGCGCGGTGTATAGTGTCCCCAACCACTGCAAAATAGGGAGTGTTTTACTGCTATCTTTGTGAAACACCTTTATGTTTCACTGTGTTATCTTGTGAAACATCTTTATGTTTTACTGCTATCTTTGTAAAACACCTTCATGTTTCACTGGTATCTTTGTGAAACACCTCCATGTTTTCATTTTAATATTTTTGTGAAACACCCGCACGTTTTACTCTGTTATCTTTGTGAAACACCTTTACGTTTTACTTTGTGAAGCAATTTCACTGTGTTATCTCTGTGAAACACCCTCACGTTTCATTCTGATAACTTTGTGAAACACCTTTGTGTATTACTGTGGTATATTTGTGACACACCCGCACATTTTACTGTGTTATCTTTGTGAAACACCTTCATGTTTTCACTGTGGTATCTTTGTGAAACACCCGCACGTTTCAATATTATCTTTGTGAAACACCTCTATGTTTACTGTGTTACATTATTTCATTTTTCTCTTCTTTATCTTTGTGAAGCACCTTCATGTTTCACTGTGTTATCTTTGCGAAACACCCTCACATTTCACTGTGTTGTGTTATTAACAGATCACATCACGTGTCACTCAACCATGAAGCTACTTTACCATCTGCTAATCGGCTGCTTGTGTTTTGTCCTCTTCGTTCACGGTATGTGGGAATATTAAAATAAACTGGCATTATTACTTTTCAAATAAAATGTACCAAAATTAAATATGCTAATTTTGTAATATCCGAGGTTTTCTGGAACTCGTTGCTATTATTAATTGCTGGTTCCCGAGCCTTCAAAATATATAGATTAATGCACTCTTACCCTTTAGCCATTTGAAATTTAATTATGGCATTAAATGAGCATTGAATTTTGTTGAATAAAAGGGAAAACAGTAGTATCCTGGGGAACAAATGTTTTAAACGTTAGGGTATGATACACTGCTCAGCGATTTTTTACAACGATTAAATCTGACAATATTACAGTTTTCGTATCCAATATTCCCATGCGAGGAGCGGCAAGTGTTATATTGTGTTGGGGATGATGCATTGGCAATACGTGCACAACCCCACAGCAGCTTTTTTTTAAACCTTGATATAAAGGTGTAGGTTTTATAGTCTAATATCAAGTCTGAAGACCTATCATCCGACTTTACATGTTTACCCCCTGGTCACTGCACCTGTTCATTCGTGTGCCATTTCAACTCCACGGAGAGCGTACAGTCCGGCAGCCGTTTCGGCACATTGAACTTATCATACACATTGCCATCTTTGTCCTACCAGGTACTCATTTTCACCTGAGTCAAGTGAAGCATTTGAGGGTGATGTGCCTTGCCCAAGGACACAACATCTTAACAATGTCCCAAGATTGAGAGGGGAGAAACATGATATCTCTCTGAAAATCCTGCGCCAAGCGGGACTCGAAACCGCACGGCAGGCAGCGCCATCGGCAGAGTGCCACGCTCTAGCTAACCATTGCGCCATGTCCCTCTCTAAACATGTGTCCAGATGTCCAAAACAAGAAATGAGATGTTAACAGCAAAAACATTTGGACGAACTTTATATTTTGACCAATTCTAGGGGGGTAACCACAAACATATCTAAAATTAGGGGTTAGGGTTACGCAAACGTCAGTCGTTGCTATTTTAGTTTACAAATCTACACATGCAATATACCATATAAAAGGTAATTACATTTCCGTTCTATTGATGTATTGCATGATGCAGTGGAATACAGGGTTATCTCAAGAAATACGTTGAATTATGTTTTTTATCTCAAAATAATCAAAATCGACAACAAAACAAACTAGTTGATAAACATGGTCAATTGAAACGACCTAATAAAACATAATTATTGGCCATATCTGTATGTTTATGTTTTCTGAACCCAGATGTGTATATGCTTTAAAATGAGTGTTATTCAGATTTGCACATGGTATATATATTGTTGAATGTGAGATTATTGCAGCCGTTTTTAAAAATGTGTGTATTTAGCATGGGTTGAAAAATGAAACATTGAACGTTGCTCGACATTTGAGTGCAAATTATTTGTTTCGCTTGTTATTACATAATTTGGATGTGCTGAATTCGAATATGTCGTTTAACATTCTCTCTTTGGTGTCATTCACCTTTGAATAAGCAAAACAAAAAATGGCCGCCAAAACCACATCTGTTCTTTTTTTTGTTACTTATTACTGCACGATTTCTTGTTTCTGCATTATTTAGAGTTGATTAATTTATGTCACATGTTTTGGACCTTTAGTTGACCATCAGTATAACTAGTCAATTGACATTTAATTATGCTATCAAATGAGCATCTACCAAATCTATATCATGTATATTATCACTTTCAGTAAAAGTTTAGTTGATGTGAAATGTGCTAGAAAAGGAAAAAACAAATATTATATGGAGAAGAGTTGCAGAGACCCCTTACAAAAAGTAGTTATGTAGCTAGTAGGGCTTTAAAGATTGTATATTTACTTAGTTTTTTTTTTAAACAACATAAAGTTTTTGGTTGTATTTTGGCGTCCTAACGTTCTAGAGAGGCAGTAGTTACATTGTGTTAGTGGTGATGTATTGACTATATATGGCCCCCTGTCGTTACAGGGATGGTAGATATGGTAGATAAATGGTAGATATGGCGTTTTGTAAATTATTGATGGTAGATATGTCGTTTCTTAGTCATTGGATTCAAAATTTTTATTAAAAAAAATTGATTGAATTATAAGTATTAACTTGTTGATATGAGGTATGTATTGTGGATGTATATATGCGTCGCTAACAGGTAAGGGGTTAATATGCGTCACCAGCAGGTTAAGGGTTATTATGCATCACTAGCAGGTAAAGGTTTAATATGCGTCACTAGCAGGTAAAGGGTTAATATGCGTCACTAGCAGGTACAGGGTTAATATGCGTCACTAGCAGGTAAAGGGTTAATATGCGTCACTAGCAGGTAAAGGGTTAAATGTGTCACTAGCTGGTAAAGGGTTAATGTGCATCACTAGCAGGTAAAGGATTATTATACGTCAATACCAGGTAAAGGGTTAATATGCGTCACTAACAGATATAAGGTTAATATGCGTCACCATCTAGTAGAGGGATAATATGGGTGACTAGCAGGTAAAGGGTTAATATGCGTCACTAGCAGGTGAAGGGTTAATATGTGTCACTAGCAGGTAAAGGGTTAATATGCGTCACTAGCAGGTGAAGGGTTATTATGCGTCACTAGCAGGTGAAGGGTTATTATGCGTCACTAGCAGGTAGAGGGTTAATGTGCGTCACTAGCAGGTAAACGGTTAAGGTAGAGGGGTAATTATTCTATGACCTATTTTATTGCAGGTGAGGAGCAGAGTGAGGAGTGTACGCAAGAGAAATTAGACAACTGTTTCACGGATTTTGCTGAAACTGGAGGCCCACCTGAAAACACCGATGAGATAAGAGCTTTATTAAATACCATTTGCGGGTAACGTACACAAAATCAAAATGATAAGAAACGATTATAGTGAAATCCGTAGTACAACAAATAAAGTTTTGATGTAATTTTACTGTTGAACGTCAGCGTTTTACTTCAGCCAGTCATAAAGCCATCGAAAACAAGGTCACTTGAGAAGTGATAATAATTAATTATTTAGTAAAGTAATTAATTAATTAATTCGTGTTTGGTCGGATAATGGTAAATTTAGGACCCTTTTTGTACAGATGTTCCGTGTCAGAACCTCATATTAACACAGTGATCTCATAAACACCAACAATAATACGTTTTTCAGAGGACATCCCAAATACCTAGACTGCCTGAAGCCATTTCTGTCAAATTGTGACGATGAGCAACAACTAGTCCCGTTAGGTTATGACAGAAGCTATGGCTATCTTTGTGATCAAGATATAGAAGGTAAGCGAAAATTCCCCCTTGTGAGCAAAGTGTTTTTGTTAGTATTGTTTCATTTCCCAGTAATATTTTTAGTGATGCAGGATATGTGAGATTTAAGATCTAACCTTTGACCTACAGATTTCCACACACCCAACCTTTGATCTACATACAACTCTAACCTTTGACCTACATACAACTGTAACCTTTGACCTATGGTCATCCACACCCCAACCTTTGATCTGCATTTTTAGGTGTTATAATTGATGATCAATTAAATTGGCAAAGCCATATAATGCAAATTGTTGCAAAGCTACACTGTTGTGAAATGTTTGGGAGTGCAGAAAAAAATGATTAGATTGGTTCACAGGGCTTTTTACCGGGAACACACAAAAACATCATTCAAACTGTCAAACATTCTTATTTTTTTCACATCTTCTGAAGTATGATATGGCAATTTTTTAATGTTCAAGGCTTATCATAATTCTTCTTCTTGTTAGTATACAAAATATTTTTAAATTTCATATAAATATATGATGGAGTAGGAAAAAAAAACATGTTTCCAAAAATTACTCCACCCATGGGCTTGAACCACCATACGTGCACGCCCCTCCATGTCTTACCCACACCAACTTTTCTTATAAACCTTGATATGTCTTAAACATCAAATGAGGGTACCCCCAGACCTCTCTAAAATTAAGGGGTGTGGTTATGCAAACTTCTGTCGTTGCTATTCTGGTTTATCAATCTACACATGCAATACACCATGTGAAAGGTAATTTCCGTTTGGATGATGTATTGCATGACGCAGTAGATTGAAGGGCTATTTCTACAAATACGTTGGAACATGCTTTTTTATTACTAAATAATCAAAACTGACAACAAAGCAAACTAGTTACCATTGTCAACGGAAACGGCTTAATAAAACATAATTATTGGACTTATGTTTTCTGAACCCAGATGTCTATATGCTTAAAACCTAGTAATGGTATTTAGATTTGTACATGGCATATATATTTCAAAATGCGAGAATATTGCAGTCTTTTTTGAAAATGTGTGTATTTAGCCTGGGCTGAAATATGAAACATTGAGCTTTGCTAGACATTTAATTACATTTTTTTCTGCTTCTTTTTTTATAATTTGGGTGTGCTGAATACGAATGTATCGCATAACATTCTATCTTTGGTGTCATTCAACTTCAAATAAGCAAAACAAAAATATGACCGCCAAACCACATCGGTTGTATATTTTTGTTAGACATTATTGCACGATTTCTAGTTTCTGCATGATTAAGAGTTGATAAATGTATGTCTCATGTTTTTCAATTAAAATGACGTTTATTTGATCTTCAGGTTCAAAATGTTTATCACGAACACACAAATAAAAACGGTTTTTATGCACGTAAACTGTAATATCATAAACAACATTTGTTTAATGGGAAACTAAAAATAGTACGTACGTAATACAGCAGATTAGGTTGCAAGGCATTGTTTAAACACAGTATATTCTAACATGCTTTGATGTGCTTAGTATTTAAAATGACGTCATTTTTTTAATAGTAAATATGAAAAATGGCGTCCATCTTGTATTTTACGAAAAACTATAGGTCAGACGATGAACAATAAACATCATAAATGTTTGATTCGGCTCTCAAATCATACAAAATAAAAAAGAGCAATAAAAAAGAGGTTTAATTTACATTTTGTTAATAATTTTGTTTCTTGTTCATATGAAGGTGAATTCCACGGCCATTTTGAATTTTTTTCATTCAAATTTACTCGTCAGTAACGTATTTTTCTGATCCACTAAGTTACTGCAAATACATCTTGTTATCGTCAACATTTTTAGGGGTATACTTATAGTAGGCCTAACAGTGAATATATAAAAAAAAACGATGGCCACCTTGTATTTAAAGGTCACATAAAGTTTTTTCTTTCTAAAGAAACTTAAGAAAATTAAAAACTTGAAAAATATATATGATAAAAATCTTGCAGAAACTATCAATTGTGCTTTCATGTGCAAAAAGCAATAGAAAATACGTAGGTTTTCTCTACATTTTGGCAGCCATTTTGTGTGTCGCTAATTTCAAGGTGATGGTCACCAAATATAGAATGTTATCTGACAGATTCGAATTCAGCACACATAACACAAATTATGTAAAAACAAGTGGATATAACATTTTGCACAAAAATGCTGAGAAAAAAATTATGTTTCAGATTTCAGCCCATGCTAAATACACATATTTTCATGGGAGGCTTCAATATTCTTTCATTAAAAAAATATATGACATTTATCAATATAAATAACATTCATTTTTTAAGCTTGCACACACCTGGGTTCAGAAAATATAGGCCGGATAATAATTATATTTTATTATGTCGTTTCCTTTCACCATGTTGAATCGTTTGATTTGTTGTTCATTTTGATTATTTAATAATAGAAAATCAAAACATCAACGACAGACCTTTGCGTAACCGTACCCCCTAATTTTAGACAGGTTCCGGGGGTACCCCCCCCCCCTTTATTATGAAGCTCGTCTCTATTTTTTGGCTGGTAAATCATCTTTTTTCATGTTTTAGACATATCAATGTTAAAACAAGTTGGTGTGGTTTAGTTGTGTTGAGGGGGGGGGGGGGGGGGGAGTGCACATAGGGTGATTTACCTGTTGATAAAACCAATATTTTGTCAATTTTTCTTTTTAAAAAGAATATAAAGCGCAGTAACTTGCAAAGTTACTGAGTTGTGGTGATAAGGTTTAGTTGTATATCATTACTATTCGTTTTAGCTCTTATACATTGTGAGAGGTATTATGTACTCTTAAAATACCTATACTTTTTGTTGACATGGTATAGGCTTATTATAGATGTTTCATTATTGCTTTTAAATCATAGTTATTATAATATAATAACTATGATTTATATGAAACTGGAATGGCATTAGACATGTGGGCCAGAACTTTTGTTGTAGTGGGTCATTGTAAACATAAATTTAATATTAATTTTAAATGTTTCATATGGTAAAATAGGTGGTAACCTCGATAAGCAATATGCTTCTGTTGCCACCTATCTTTTTTTCATAATGTTCAAATGTATGCTTTTTTTGTGAATTATATCTGTATTTCTTTTGAAAAAATAAAAAATCTGAATCTGAATACATACAACTGCAACCTTTGACCTACATTTTGTGCCATCCACGCCTTTAACCTTTGACCCACATACAGTCTGTGGCACGTATTCAACATTCTCTACAATTAATTATATATCGTAAAATCAATTTTATTATAGCCATCGCCAGTGAGGGCATAATCTAAAGTCATGAAATCGTATAGAATCTATTTTTTTTAATGTCTTAAACTATGTCCTAAGCTATGTCTTACAATAAGATAATAAAAAAGCTGTTGTATCAATAAATGATTTAGTAATAATTCATAAAATAATAAGAGACCAATACAACTTAAACAGTCGATGAAACATTTTCATTGCATTTGTTTCAGTTTTGGTGAATTACTATAAATGTGTTAATGACATACGCTTTAAATGTGACTATAATGTCCCTGATTTGGATTCCGGGTGGTGGACAGAAGAGGAATGTAGGTGGGTATCGTCGTCGTCGTCGTCGTCGTCGTCGCCTTTATCATCATCATCATCATGTTTGTGTTAGTGAGTGCATGCGCGCGTGTGTGTGTGTGTGTGTGTGTGTGTGTGTGTGTGTGTGTGCGTGCGTGCGTGCGTACGTGCGTGCTTGCGTGCGTGCGTGCGTGCGTGCGTGCGTGCGTGCGTGTGCGTGCGTGCGTGCGTGTGCGTGTCTATATGCAAACGTCTAATCTGTCTGTGTATTTACAGTGCCTTTGAGAGTTACCTGACTTGTGAAGTTGACGCCGTCAAGGAAGTTTGCAGTGAAACAATCACTAGCTTATGTAACTGTTTTTTACGACTTCTCTACGAGGGACATGCAGAATATAATGATTGTGAAATCACACATAGCATTTGTGAAAAGTCAGGTTGGTTATTCGTGACAATAAACCTTGCCAAATTTAAACATTGGCAAGTCTATTTATTCATTATGTGTGTACCCATGGTATGCAGCGCCGGATTTAGGTGAGGGCCCCAGGCAAAAAGAATTGTTGGGCCCCAATAGGCAGGGGTCTGGGGGCCATTTCAAGCTACCCAGAAGCTGGCGTTTTTTTATTACTAGAGATTAATTCTGAACAATTAAGAGGGTGAATTTGCATTCTATTAAAATTTCATTTTGTGTATATTCCTTGAAACATAACATGCACTGATTAGTTTGATAAGATGACAGTCACTGTCACCATATAGATTTACCCTTTAGTTTTTTAAATCATTGATTTATACTTAGTTATGACATAATACAAACACTTTCAATAAAAAAGCATTTTGTTTTGCTGCATTGTTGCTGTTTAATAGGCATGCAAATGTACCAGGCTTAGTATGGTACATACTGGTATAGGCAACAATCGATCGGGACAGAAAGGGACTCAGGCTCATGCGGCCATGCCAGCTGGATGCAAGGAAACTTGTGAATTTCATGAAAATTATCAGCATTGAAGAGTGAAACACAGGGGCCCCCAACCAGTTATTTACCCATCGGTACAGAATAGGGAATAGCCCCCCCCCCCTGCCAGATGCTGTTATGTCGAGAGCATCAGGGACACATTTTTTTTATGAAAATGTTCATTATATGACAGAGGCCCCAAACAGTTACTGCATCACTATGATACAGAATAGGGCTCCCAAAACTACAATAAAATTATTGATACAGTCATATATGTGAGAGAATAAGCATTGTCGCATGGGACGCGCGCGCGAAAAAAAAGTGTGGTGGGTCCTAGGCCAATGGCCTACTGGTAAATCCGGCGCTGATGGTATGCACTACCCTGATGACATCGCAAGGCTCCGACACAGTGACGGCCATGTTTTAGCGGAATGGTTCTACTGTGATCATCAAAGCGCGCTAGCTGAATATGGCCTTACATCGCTCTCGGTCTTATCGCTAGGCGGAGTCAGTGTCTGTTCTACACATTCAGCCGTGGAAAAATGGAAATCACTGCGGCCGGGCTCCACGCAATGAGAGTTGCCTGGTTTAGCCAGATAGGTATGCACAAGTAAAAGCCAGTCGGATGGCGGAGTAGTGCTTCCGCTGATTGCTACCTGTTTTGGGGTGCTTATCACAAATAAGAACTATTTGGGGAGGTTCTATTAGACTAATAGGGCGACTTTCTGAAGCCAACCGTTTACAAAGCTGGACCAATAATAAACCAACATTAAGTCAACTTGTTGAACAAATGGCTGCTTAATATTGACCCAATATTATTAGATCAACTATTGCGTTTTCTACCAGTGGACCGTCGTTGCCCGTGCCTAATTTTGTGGGATTTGAGAAGAGCTTTGCTTCAGCTTCGTCTTCGTCCTGTTGATGTCTGATGAGGTATGCGGACATTTACAACTTGTTTTCTGGCTCATATTATCACAATATTATAAGATAATCAGATGGTCGTATCAGAAATGATCAACCGTTTAATGTCACTTTTCCATTTATTTGAGTAAACATTTAATAATTTAGATGTTCAAGTGGGCTAACTTTAGAATTGATCAACCAGTCAATGTCACTTTGCCATCTATTTGAGTCTTTTTTTTTATTCCAGATGTTCATAACGACTGGTTAGCTTTATCTTGTCATTTCGTTGACCCTCACACTGCTAATCATGAATATAGTGGTTTTAATCAGTTTTATTAGAAGGTTCAATCACTGTTATTGGAAAGTAAATTATTTACAAATTGTAGCAAAATACAACTTCAAGTGGGTAAAAATTAAAATTATTTATTTTAGTGCTTTAAGGATTAACGGACTGAGCTGAGTGATGAGAGACAGACCATCATCTAGAATAATAATAATAATGATCAACTTTATTTCAAGATTGTAGCCATTTAGCAAATTTCATCTATAGACATGGGAATGGCAGAATAGTAGTGGCAACGTTCATATATATAGACGTGAAAATTGTAGAATGGTAGTGGCAACGTTTATCTATGGACGTGGAAATGGCAGAATGGTAGTAGCAACGTTCATCAATCGACGTGAAAATGGCAGAATGATGGTGGCAACGTTCATCTATAGACGTGAAAATGACAGAATGGTAGTGGCAACGTTCAGCTATAGACGCGAAAATGACAAAATGGTAGTTGCAACGTTCATCAATGGACGTGAAAATGGCAGAATGTTAGTGGCAACGTTCATCTCTAGACGTGAAAATGGCCGAATGGTAGTGGCAACGTTCATCTATAGACTTGGGTATGGCAGAAGGTGAAGTGGCAACGTTCATCTATAGACTTGGGAAGTTGCAGTGGCAGGAGTTCCTATGAAAATTGATAAACTTCAAGTAGAAAATGTGTAAAATACCGACACATTTTTGTCAGTTTAAATTTATATATGAGATGATTATTAACATTTTAGATGATTTGATTGTTTTCGCACAGCGGCTGGATGACCTCAGACCTGACTGCACCAATACAGTACAGCTGAGGAGTTAAAGACTAAGACCAGAAAGAACAAACTCATATTCTGGATATATCACAGAACACACAAGATGCTGAACCAATGTTGGTTTAATGTTGGTCCAGCGTCGTAGACGGTGGATCAACATTAAAACAACATTGTACTTACAACACAAGACATTGAGCTATTGTTAGTTTAATGTTGGTCCACCCTCTACAACGGTGGGCCAACATTGAACTAGAATTGGCTCAACGTATTCTGCTTAATTGTTATATGGATCTGGCATCTCAGCTAAACTGCGAACACCAGCGTTGGCCCAATGCTTCTCTAATGTTGGACCAGCGTCATAGACGATGGGCCAGCATCAGTTCAGCATTGAGCCAACGAATCATCTCTCTTGAAATATTAAGAATCCGCTATGATGAATCCAATGCTTTATTAATAAACCTGGTTGATGAACACGATTTTGTACCAGTAGCAGAAAAATAGTACAGACTTGCTTGTTGCAATACAACATGCAAGACATCTGTGCAGGTTGAAATGTATATATGTACATCATATAAATCACTGTTCTACAGGCTCTACACGTTCTTCTAACAACAGCATCTATGTAAATATATTTCGTTGTGATCTCGTCTTAGGTTGTAAAATACGCGAAGAAAGAATTCATTGATATTACAGCTGCCACTGTTTCTAATACTCCATCGACCACCAGGTAAAAATGTCTAGGTACGCTTATGTTAGATGCACTAATTATACAATGTTAATTAATTAAGTTATACTTGTGTATAGATAGGCCAAAAGCGACACAATGAGGTCTAAATAATCTTTTTATTTTGGATTTTAGATGGTTTTTGGCCTGATTGTTTCGCTTTAATATGATTACCATACTCTACTAATTTCTATCGACATACCAATCAAAGATTAAACACCAGCCTAAAATGGCACAATAACGTATTGTCAACTGGTAGTAAAATGTCGTATCTGTTTTGTATATTGGTGTTGTTTATGACCTTTTAACACCTATGGTTACTATAATTGTATTTATATACGTATCTATATATCCAGAAAATCACAGAAATTACGGTATAAACTACTGGATGTCGTGGGTGAAATACATTATTCGAGATATTTTTACAGATTTGTAACAATGCATGTGACCTTGGTGTTTTTTTTAGATTTTCAGATGAAATCAATGTGTTGACATATTAACAGAAGGTACTGGTGATCTTGTTGGGTTTGGTGGCTCTGGTGAGTGCTCAGGGAGATAATTGCCGCTCCAGTCGAGATGTGGAAGGACTCCTGAGAGATTGGGAGAGTGTTTGGGGAGCTCAGATCAGCGACAGAAGAACTGATATGTGTTCTTCTGTAAGCAACACCAGAAATATTCAAATAATAATTCACCCAAATAATTGTGATTATGAATTGTGATAATTATGTAGACATTAATTTATTTTTGTAGGAGATACATTTTTGTATAATTTCAAAATCAAGATTTGATCTGCGTTTATGATGTATTGTTTTCATTTACAAAAGGTTACAGGCATGTCATTGTTTCATCAGAAATTAACCCTTTAACCGCCAAATTATTCAATCTGAATTTTCACTCACTTGAAGCTGTGTCTCGCTGACGCGATCCACAACTTTAAGTGAGTGAAAATTATTTAGATTTGACAAAAGGGAGGTCAACTGTTTTCAAATATTGCAGATTGATTTCACATTCTATCTTCAACATGTTCAAAAGGTGCTACCTAATGTGCTAATAAAAAATGAAAAACTGAATATATGCGACACCGGCGGTTAAAAGGTTAAACAGGGGAATCACCACGTGCACTACTGTTACAAATTGTAATCACCACGTACATTACTGTTACAAATTGTAATCACCACGTACACTACTGTTACAAATTGATGTCACCACGTACACTACTGTTACAAATTGTAATCACCACGTAGCCTACACTACTGTTACAAATTGTAATCACCACGTGCAGCTACTGTTACAAATTGAAGTCACCACGAACACTACTGTTACAAATTGAAGTCACCACGTAGCCTACACTACTGTTACAAATTGTAATCACCACGAACACTACTGTTACAAATTGATGTCACCACGTACACTGCTGTTACAAATTGTAATCACCACGTGCACTACTGTTACAAATTGTAATCTCCACGTACACTACTGTTACAAATTGTAATCACCACGTACACTACTGTTACAAATTGTAATCACCACGTGCACTACTGTTACAAATTGTAATCACCACGTACACTACTGTTACAAATTGTAATCACCACGTACACTACTGTTACAAATTGTAATCACCACGTGCAGCTACTGTTACAAATTGGAGTCACCACGAACACTACTGTTACAAATTGATGTCACCACGTACACTGCTGTTACAAATTGTAATCACCACGTACACTACTGTTACAAATTGTAATCACCACGTGCACTACTGTTACAAATTGTAATCACCACGTACACTACTGTTACAAATTGTAATCACCACGAACACTACTGTTACAAATTGATGTCACCACGTGCAGCTACTGTTACAAATCGAAGTCACCACGAACACTACTGTTACAAATCGAAGTCACCACGTAGCCTACACTACTGTTACAAATTGTAACCACCACGTACAGCTACTGTTACAAATTGAAGTCACCATGTACACTACTGTTACAAATTAAAGTCACCACGTAGCCTACACTACTGTTACAAATTGTAATCACCACGAACACTACTGTTACAAATTGATGTCACCACGAACACTGCTGTTACAAATTGTAATCACCACGTGCACTACTGTGACAAATTGTAATCACCACGTACACTACTGTTACAAATTGTAATCACTACGTGCAGCTACTGTTACAAATTGGAGTCACCACGAACACTACTGTTACAAATTGAAGTCACCACGTAGCCTACACTACTGTTACAAATTGTAATCACCACGTACAGCTACTGTTACAAATTGAAGTCACCACGAACACTACTGTTACAAATTGAAGTCACCACGTAGCCTACACTACTGTTACAAATTGTAATCACCACGAACACCACTGTTACAAATTGATGTCACCACGTACACTACTGTTACAAATTGTAATCACCACGTGCACTACTGCTACAAATTGTAATCATCACGTACACTACTGTTACAAATTGTAATCACCACGTACACTACTGTTACAAATTGTAATCACCACGTGCAGCTACTGTTACAAATTGAAGTCACCACAAACACTACTGTTACAGATTGAAGTCATCACGTAGCCTACACTACTGTTACAAATTGTAATCACCACGTACAGCTACTGTTACAAATTGAAGTCGCCATGTACACTACGGTTACAAATTGAAGTCACCATGTACACTACTGTTACAAATTGAAGTCACCATGTACACTACCGTCACAAATTGAAGTCACCACGTAGCCTGCACTACTGTTACAAATTGTAATCACGACGTGCAGCTACTGTTACAAATTGAAGTCACCATGTACACTACTGTTACAAATTGAAGTCACCACAACACTACTGTTACAAATTGATGTATACTGGCCTAACATTGGCTCGGCAATGGGATAAATTGCACAGTTAGCTTGGACACAGGTTGCACATGTATTTTCTGAATGGTAGTGATATTCATAATCAATTTGCTCACGCATGAAAAAAACGGGATTGATTGATTGATTGATTGATTGATTGATTGATTGATTGATTGATTGATTGATTGATTGATTGATTGATTGATTGATTGATTGATTGATTGATTGATTGATTGATTGATTGATTGATTGATTGATTGATTGATTGATTGATTGATTGATTGATTGATTGATTGATTGATTGATTGATTGATTGATTGATTGATTGATTGATTGATTGATTGATTGATTTGTCATAATGTGCATGCAGTACCCTCCAGGCAGTACCTTCCTCGTACAGACCCCACACTTACGTTTGGTTCGAACATGGGATGGGGTTTGTCTGAACAGTGTTGGATTTACCAGAGAGTTTGTATTGTAATTGCATACTTTTGTACTTTTCATCCGGGTGTCACGCACACCAGCGTCCGTGTAGGACTCAGTGCGAGTCTCCTGGTGATAAACTCTTAGTTTATAGTCAAATAAATGAAGTCTAAGTCTGTGGGGGTAATCTGAACAGTCAAATTAGCCCTATTTCCAGGAGTCGACACTGTCAGGTTCAATGGCAAACGTTGAGCAAAGTAACATTTAGTGCGACAGCAAAAAATACTTTTGACCTACCAAAATGAAAAAAGTGTTCTAACTTTTTCAAAAACACTAAATTTGGGTTTACTGTCAACATTATGAATACTGTTCTCACTAATCCCTGTGCGTACAGCCCCGGTCTCCCCTAAATTATTATTTAATTAATTCACGTTTCATAGATAGTTTTTTAAATATGTAAATCTGTCACGAATTACACCGAGCAACTTGCATGGTCGACACGTCACACTTTGCACTGTCTGGAGTGTTGTCACGAACTTGCTTCAGACAGTCCAGGCATTTGAACGGTTTGTGGTATTTAGTCCATTGGATTTTGACTAAAGCGTGTTTCGCGGTATGGACGATGTTTTATGATTGTTTCTGATACTATGGGTTGCTCCCAGCAAAAATCAGACGGGTGCCACTTTGAGACCCCGGGGCGGAATTTTTGAAGGGCAAAACCAAAATGGCCGCCAGATATTTCAAGGTCAAATATGTTTTTTCAACAAATGAAGCCAGGAACAAGTGTAATACCTCATTTTTATGTGATTTTGACTGGGAAATCCATTTATTGTATTATTTTTATAACTAAAGGTCTTCTTCAAGGTCAAAAGTCAATTTCAAGGTCAAATAAACAAAAGTAACATTTTTAACAAACAAAGCTAGGAACATGTATAATACCTCTTTTTCAACAATCAAGATACAAAAAATTGACTTACGCATACCCTCAAACATTACATGGTTTTCCAAAATAAGAAATCAGGAATTTCGTCTCTATATTTCGTCTCTATATCTGATAAATGCGCAGCACAATAATTTAAAAAAAATGCAGTTCTAGTCTATGGACATGTTTACATCATATGGTCATATAAAGAAGCCAAAATAAAATCACCGATTTTTTATGATTTTAGTCTGCGACTGTCCCTTTAACAGGGGTACATTTTCTGAGGGTAACGCGCTAGAACGTTTATTTGAGATACGTGCTTTGTGTTTAATAGAATGTGGGTGAATGGGTGCGTTACGTGAATAGGCCTATCACGGCTTATGCACACATTTTAATCCGATCCTGACACGAGTGATACACGTAGCCTATACAACATGGCGCAGATCCTGTATGAATACTAAGAGAACAGGGCGGAGACACTGGTGCAGTGGTTAAAGCTGTCTGCCTGGAAAATGGCGATCATCGGTTCGAACCTCTCTCTGGCATTCAGGTTTCAAAAAAAGAAAAGTTTTGCAAACTCGTAAAGATACAAAGTCACCGAGAGGTAGAGTGCTCGGCCTTAAACCGCAAGTGACGAGTTTCTAATCCTGTGGTTGGAGGGCAGTGTCATCTCATTCATTTAGTCGTCATGAGGAGGTTATCCTGGCCCAGTTTGGTCTATAATGTGCACAAATGTGGCCTCGAAACCTTATTCGTTAGTTTGTTCGTTCATTCGATCGTTCATTTATTCATTCATTCATTCATTCATTCATTCATTCATTCATTCATTCATTCATTCATTCATTCAATAAATCATTTCCTTATTCATTTGTTTATTCATTTAGTCAATTATTCAATCACTCGTTCGTTCATTCATTCATGTATTTATTCATTCAATCATTCATTCATTCAATCATTCATTCATTTTAAAATGGCCGTTTAGCGGCCATTTTCAATTTTGTAATAATTATTTAACTCAAGAAACGCAAAGTGACTGGACCATGAATATAAAACAAAATGTAATGTCTCACACAAGGATAACCCATGCCAAATTTCACACTAAAAACTTTTTTTTTCAATTTTTTTTCCCACTATCTCAGAAAATCTTGCATGATGGCTGATCTATGAATTTCTGCTTCCTCATACTTCACATAGCCATCATATACCACAATTTTAAAATAGTGGTCGAGCAATAACAAAGGGCTTCTTTCGTGTTCGTTTCCAAACAACTCTTTCTAGTTCACTTATTCATTCATTTATTCATTCATTCATACATTCATATATTCATTCATTCAGAGAGAACACCCTGGAAAGGGTGCTGGTAACTGTTAGCAAAATAAACTACTCTGTTTACACGATACATTGACCCAAAGCTGCTTTAATGTTGGGACAGTGTCGTAGACGATGGGCCAACATTAAAGCAGCATTGGTTCAATGTCTCCTGTCTAGTGGATTAAATTAATGGAAACTCAGCTGTCGTTTTCCTGATGGTATAAACATTAGAAAATTACATCAACAGATAATAGACTCGAGGGCAACTGTCTAGAAATTAGTTCTGATAAACTGAATGGTTAAAAGCAAACGAGTGTATTATTTATCTCATTCCTTATGCTCCAGTGAGTCAAACCCAGGTTGTCGTACATCTGAGAAAAAAATATTTTAAGCCACAAGGTCAAATGACTTTATGGCTACAAGGTCAAATTTTAATTTCTAACAAATGAAGTTAGGAACAAGACTTGTAATACCTCATTTCCATTTAACTTTTGCTGGACAATACATTTCTGAAATTATTTTCTTAATTAAAGGTCATCTTCAAGGTCGAAAGGTCAATTTCAAAGTCAAGTAAGAAAAGAATAAATTTTTACCTAATAAGGCTGAAAAGTGTTTAATACCTCTTTTTCATGGTATTTCGACTGACAAATTCAAAATATGATAATATTTTGGTGCTTCAAGGTCATCTTGAGGATTGATTTCACTTCCAGATCATCAAAAACTCCATTCCGGGGGCAAAATGGGAAAATATGATTTTTTACAAACATAAACACAAAAAGAAGTGTAGTAAGTCTTTTTAATTTAATTTTGAGCATGAGGATCACCTCAAATCACAACAATAATATCAGATTTGCGAGACAAAATCACATGATAGAGAGGTATCGCACTTGTTCCTTATTTGATAAAAATCATATTTTTGCTTACCTGACTTTGAAATTGACACACTGAACTTGAAATGACCTTTAATCATCACAATAGTAGCATAAATGGATTTTCAGTCAAAATGGCATTAAGAAGACGTAGTACACTTCATTTGCTATTTATGTTAGCTAAAAATCATTTTTCACATTTTTGACCTCAGAATTGATATTTTGATGATCTTGAAGTAAAATTGACCTTGAAGATGACCTTGAACCAACAAAATAATGCCATAATTTAATTTTTTCAGTCAAAATCCTAAGAAAAAGAGGTATAACATACGCTCTTATTTATTAAAAATGATATTTTCTCTCACTTGACTTTGAAATTGAACTTTTACCTTGAAGATCACCTTGAATAAACAAAATAATTTCAGAAATGGATTGTCCAGTAAAAATTATATTAAAAAGAGGTATTACACTTGTTTCTAGCTTCATTTGTTGACAAATTCATATTTGACCTTGTAGCAATAAAGTCATTTGAACTTGTGGCTTGAAATATGTTTTTTCCAAATGGACGACTACCTGAAATTGACTCACTGGAGCATATAGAATGAGATAAATATAGTCGTTTGTTCTTAGCCATTCAGTTTATCAGTCAGGTGTGACCGAGTTCTTGATTATTTGGAATCCTCATTATGGTCGGATGTGTTTTAAATAAGTTAAAACCCTCGGAGCTCTATATCTTAGCTGTGGAAAAGGCATCGGCCTTCGGCCTTGGCCTTTTCCACAGCTGAGAATGTAGAGCTCCTCGGGCTTTATCCTATGTACATAAAATGCGTTGAATGCGATGTAAGATCGCAGATTGTATGGGATGAAATGATATGAAATGAATGGGGTTTCAGGCGATCTCTGTGCACATATAGACATGTATACATTACTCACATGTAATCAATGAATACAATCTGTGTACACGGCATACACAAATGATTCAGGGCGTTGAATGCGCTTTCCTGCAGTATTGGAATGAGGAAGTAAGATATCGTTCTCTCTTATTATATGTATATAGATTCTAGTCATATACACAGCTTGACAGGAAAATATCGCTATTTTTAAAATAGCTACATGATAATTTTCGTTCTAACACCCCTAGGAGTATAAACTTAAGTAATTCTTCAGAGATGCAAAATGATGTTTCGCTGCATCCTCAGGGTTTTAAGGGTTGAAGGGTTAAATCAATCTCTTCAATTTGACAGATATCTTTTTGGGGTAAAAAATATTTATCTTCATTTAAAGCTGGAAATTGTGTTAGCGCTTTACCCGCTAGTCCGGAATAATATTCTTGTTTTTTTTATTAATATTCGTGTGACATCAATCAGAAATATTTCAAAATCGTTCAGCTCTATTTTGTCAAATCTGAATTATTTTCACCCAGTCGAGGGTGTAGATCGTGTCAGCGAGACACAAATTCAGTCTGGTGAATTTTTTTTTAAATAATTTTGGCAGTCAAAGGGTTAGCGATTCCAGCTTTTAATGAATGAAAAACAGAGCAAACAATCCAGTTGACCCAGGGCTGATCTCAGAGCAAACAATCTAGCTGACCCAGGGCTAATTTCAGAGCAAACAATCTAGTTGACCCAGGGGTGCTCTCAGAGCAAACAATCTAGCTGACCCAGGGGTAATCTCAGAACAAACAATCTAGCTGACCCAGGGCTGATCTGATTAAAAACAATCTAGTTGACCCAGGGCTAATCTCAGAACAAACAATCTAGATGACCCAGGGATATTCTCAGAGTAAATAATCTAGCTGACCCAGGGCTGCTCTCAGAACAAACAATCTAGCTGAGCCAGGGCTGATCTCAGAACAAACAATCTAGCTGACCCAGGGCTAATTTCAGAGCAAACAATCTAGTTGATCCAGGGGTGCTCTCAGAGCAAACAATCTAGCTGACCCAGGGGTAATCTCAGAACAAACAATCTAGCTGACCCAGGGCTGATCTGATTAAAAACAATCTAGTTGACCCAGGGCTAATCTCAGAACAAACAATCTAGATGACCCAGGGATATTCTCAGAGTAAATAATCTAGCTGACCCAGGGCTGCTCTCAGAACAAACAATCTAGCTGAGCCAGGGCTAATTTCAGAGTAAACAATCTAGCTGACCCAGGGCTAATCTCAGAGCAAACAATCTAGCTGACCCAGGGCTAATTTAAGAGTAAACAATCGAGCTGACCCAGGGCTGATCTGATTAAAAACAATCTAGTTCACCCAGGGCTAATTTCAGAGTAAACAATCTAGTTGACCCAGGGCTGATATCATGAAAACAATCTAGCTGACCCAGGGCCGATCTCAGAGCAAACAATCTAGTTGACCCAGGGCTAATCTCAGAGTTAACAATCTAGCTGACCCTGGGACAATCTCAGACCAAACAATCTAGCTGACCCAGGGCTAGTCTCAGAGCAAACAATCTAGCTGACCCTGGGCTAATTTCATTAAAAACAGAGCAAATAATCCAGCTGACCCAGGGTTAATCTCAGACCAAACAATCTTGTTGACCGAGGTCTGATCTCAGAGCAAACAATCTAGTTGACCCAGGGCTAAGGGTTAGCAAAATGCCTTAACCCTTTCAGCTCGGGGATTTACTTTAAATTCAGTATCTGAGCACTGTAGACGTTAGCTTAAATATTTATAATAACCGTAGACCATATTTAAATGAAGCGGAAAGAGCTAACTAAGGCATAAACCATGCTAGTGCAGCAGCAGAGGGACCAAATTTTCGAGGTACCTAAACCGGCGGTAGAACATTTGTCCACACGTCTAAAATTGTTCTCAGGGATCTCTAGATTCAGAATCTGGTTGATGACATTGCCGAAAATGGGGGTGGGCTGAGAATATGACACTTTTGTACACCTACCCAATTTTTAGAGAATATCTTTGCTTAAATATGATTTTCGCGTCATTCTCACTTTATCACAATTTTAAGCCAGTTAAATCACATCTTGTAGTTTTTAGTTTTTTTTATCCATCAGGTCATATATCTGTGGAGATAAAACAGTAAAAAAAATTAATTTTGCTGTAGCATCCCAGCTCAATGAGCTATTTTTTAGATATTGTAGATATGTCGCAAAATGCAATTTTTCAAAATTGTCAATTTTTCCCAATTTTTTTCTTATAGTTTATGATAACAAGTTCGTTTCTGCACGAAACTCTCCATCAGCGGTACAATTCGGTTCAGATACATCCTTTAGGTCAGAATTAGGTTACCAGAAAATGGTGAAGAAAATACTCAAAATGTCACTTTTGTTTGCAAATAGTTCATGAGCACAGACTCTAATGGTGTACGATAACCTCCATGAGCGGTATCATTTCATTGTGAAACACATACCCATGAACACAAATCAGGGGATTAATGCTTGATGTGTTGAATAATTATTAATTATGGCATATTTCAAAATAGTCGCTGTGAAATCAATTACCGGTAATTCTCGTAAAATGCATTATTGCACATGTTTGTTACACAGTTATCTCACAGACATGATTCAAGTGTCTAATCTTACTTTTTAATCCTCACTATGTCCATTAAAAGTATAATAACATTTTACAAATAATTTATGAGCACACGCTCTATTTTATATCTGTATGAAAACCTCCATGAGCGGTATTAGTTATTTCCGAGACGTCCTATGAGTCCAGATCGGGTTATTAATGCTTAATTTGTTAAGTAATTCATACTTGTGGCCGATTTCAAAATGGAATCCATGAAATCAATGAATACTTCTAAAATGTTTCATTAAACATGTTGTGCATATAATTGTCATCTCACAAACACGGTCTTGTTATTCAATTTTGCATTTTAATTTTCATTGAATCCACTAAAAGTAATGTTAAGTACTTTAAGATATAATCTAAGATGGTCAGCAGTGAAAAGAAAAGATGCGTTTGTTCAGCTATGGCCCCGGTGACCTAAAGTCTGGTCCCATAAAAAATGAACATTCAGTTCCCTTTAATTATTGTACTACGTAATAATCCTTCTAGAAACACTGTTTTGGTGTTTACTTCAGCGATTACAGCCACCCTAAAAGTTATCTCAGCCACTATAAAAGTTATCTCAGCCACTACAAGGGTGATCTTGGCCACTAACAAACTGATGTCAGCCAGTGACAAATTTATCTAAGCCACTACAAAGTGATCTCGGATACTGAAGAAATGACCACAGCCACTTTAAAAATTATCTAAACCACAACAAATGTGATCTTGACCACCGAAAAAGTAATTAAAACCACTTTAAAAGTTATCTTAGCCACTACAAAAGAGATCTTGACCACGGAAGAAGTGATCACAGCGATTTTAAACGTTATCTCCGCAACTACAAAAGTGATCTTGGTCAGTGAAGAAGCGATCACACCCAATTTCAAAATGATCTAAGCCACTACAAAAGTGATCTTGATGACTAAATAAGTGATCACATCCATTTAAAAATTATTTCAGCCACTGCAACATTGATCTTGGTCACTAACAAACTGGTGACAGTCACTGAAAAAGTTATCTGAGCCATTACAAAGTTATCTTGGCTACTGAAGAAGTGCCCACAGCTACTTTAACAATTATCTAAACCACTACAAAAGTGATCTTGACCACCGAAGAAGTAATTACAACCACTTTAAAATTTCTCAGCCACTACAAAAGTGATCTTGGCCACTAAAGAAGCGATGACACATACTTTGAAAATGATCTAAGCACTACAAATGTGATCTTAAAGACCAAATAAGTGATCACATCCACGTTTAAATTTATCTCAACCACTACACAAGTTATCGTGACCACTGAAGTGATCTTGGCCATTAATATGATCACAGCCACTTTAAAAATTATCTAAACCACTACTCTTGACCACTGAAGAAGTGATTACAACCATCATCTCAGCCATGACAAAAGTGATTTTGACCACCCAAGAAATGATTACAACCATTTTAAAAGTTATCTCAGCCACTACAAAAGGGATCTTGACCACTGAAAAATTATCTCAGCTACTACAAAGGTGATCTTGGCCAGTGAAGAAGTGATAACAGCCACTTTAAAAATTATGTCAGCCGATACAAAAGTGATCTTATCTTATCAAATTATCTCAGCCACTACGAAAATGATATTATCCACCGAATACGTGATTAGAACCACTTTACCGTTATCTCAGCCACTACAAAAGTGATCTTGACCACTGAAGCAGTGATCACAGCGATTTTAAACGTTATCTCCGCAACTACAAAAGTGATCTTGGTCAGTGAAGAAGTGATAACAGCCACCTTGAAAATTATGTAAGCCAGTACAAAAATGATCTTGGTTACTGTAGTATATTTTTAGCACCAGATCGAACTTCCCGATTTCTTATTTCGGACATGCATGTTCAAAATAAGAAATACGGATATTTCGTCTCTATATCTCGCTTAACTGGTAAATGCGCATCACAAAAATTAAAAAAAAAAAATGTGAAGTTCTAGTATATATGGACTTGCTTACGTCACATGAACATATTAATATATGCCTCTGAACCAAATAATACCGCTCACTGAGGTTTTTCGTGCAGAACAGAGCGTGTGCTCATGAACTATTTCCAAAAGTTTCGAAAACATTATTTGCCATTTTTAGGCGGCCATCTTGGTTTGGTTCTTAAATAACATATTCTAGCACGTAAAATATACATAGACATATTTAGTGGATTCATTCAGCATTAAACTATAACATGTATAAGAATAGTCACAAATACCGTGTTTCTGAGATAAAAATTAAGCAAACCATGTTGAGTTATGCATTTGAAAATTAAGCATTGATTTTACGGTGGCCATTTTAAAATCGGCCATATTGATGAATTAATCTACAAATCAAGCACTAATCATATGATTTTCACTCAAGGGTTGTCTCTGAACCAAATGACATCGATCGTAGAGGTTTTCTTACATGATAATGATTAACATGTGCGTCTAAAATATTTGCAAGAAAATGTGAAATTTTGAACATTTTCTTTATCGTTTCTGCTAGCTATCTTGGATCTTGCATTTGTAAATACTTGAACGAACAATAAAATGTAAGATTGGACACTCAAACCGTGTTTGTGATGTAAAATTTAAGAAAACCAGGTTTAATAATACATTTCGGGAAAAACCATGGATTTTACGGCGGCCATTATAAAATTGGCCCTAATGGTCAATTACGCGACGAATCAATCATTGGGAGCCTAATCCTAACTTAAGGGATGTATCTGAACTAAGTGGTACCGCTCATGGAGACTTTCGTGCAGAAACGAACCTGTTGTCATAAACTATATGCAAACAAAATTAAAAATATAAACATTTTGAAAAATTGCATTTTGCGACATATTTACAATATCCAAAAAAGCTCTTCGAGGTAGGATGCTAGTGCAAAATTATATTATGTTTTACAATTTTTTACAGATATATGACTTGATCAATACAAAAAACTAAATCCAACAATATTTCAATTAAATGGCCCAACATTATAATAGAGTGAGAATGACGCGAAAATCATATTTTAGCGAATATTTTCTCTAAAAATCGGGTAGGTGTACAATAATGTCAAATTCTCAGCCCACCCCCATTTTCGCCAATGTCATCAATCAGATTCTGTATCTAGAGACCCCTGGGAACAATTCTAGACATGTGGACAAATGTTGTAGCTCCTTAAATCAGGTTCTTTTTTGGTGTCTGCTGCTGTACTACGTAGGGGGCAAATTGAAATTATCATAAATGTTTTAGTTCTTTTAGTGCGGGGATGGCCTTTGACGTTATAGTCCAAGAGCCGGGGGGGGGGGGTATTTATGTTTTAGGTTCAAATGTCCCGTCAGTTGTTTCTATAGGGAAAATGTCTCAGGAATTCAAATCTAGACCTCTTACAAACCCAACGGGGGCAGTTTTTTTAATCGACTTTAAAGTAGGGACCCTCAAATAAATCTATGATTTGTAATAACAAATTGATAAGGGACAAATAGGTTTACTGATAATTTGTATTTATATACATGCCTATAAATTTGCATTGTTGGTCTAATTATGGCCACAAATGGCCCGGAAATTAAATTTAAATTTAGCACCTTTGCAGACCGAAAGGTGGTTATTTTGTTTAAAATCGCAAATAAAGATAATCTGACGTTCACTTCAAATTGCAAAAACCCTTCAACCATCGTAACGCTGAAATATGTGATGTAATGTATCAAATGGACTTTAGACGTCATAATCTGAGTTAATTTTATTGGATTACGACATTGTGTTCAAGACAGCAGCACACGGTTTTTTTTTTACTTATTCGCAGAAAAATGTGTTTTTTTCTGAATATACCCTAAATCTGTCAGGTTGTTTATTTCGCACCCTGTACAGGTCGCTTCATTAGAGACAGAAACCATCTGAGCACAGAATTTGAGACAAATTGGTTAATAATTAGTGCATATACAAATATCACAATATAATGCAGCACCTACACACTTTAGTGCATATACATAAATTATTATTATAATAGTATAATGTATGACCTTTATTGACCCTTTCAGCTCGGGGACCCTCTTTCCTTATACGTCAGAAGCTGACGTCTGAAGAAGTCATATTCTTATTATAAAGACGGCCCCACACAAAAAGAATTAAAATATTTATAATGGCAGTAGACCCATAGTATAGGTATTTGATTGAAGCGGAAAGATCTATCTAAGCCATGTATGATGATTTAAAAATTGAAAAAATCCTTTGTTTATACAAAAATAATTTAGCGCTGTAAGAGTTAAAATAACACCTCGAATAATTTCTGCAGTGAAAAAGACAGCATGAAGATAGCGAACAGTTTCTATATAACCATATTTTGCTCAAACATTTTGCTGACTCATTACACGTGCGTGTTCATGCACCTTTACTGCATATCCCATTATATTCGGTATCCATGCAATTTATTGACAAGTTTTCGTGATTGGGTATTTCATTGCCAATACCATCCCAGTAAACACAAAACATTTGTAAATTATTTGTACAATGTCGGACCAACGTCGAAGACGTTGGGCCTACGTTGTATAAATGTTATACAATGTGTTGTGTTTACTGGGATGCAGGTCTGTTAACCTTATCATTAACCCTTTAAGTCTTCACGATGCATTAAAGCATCATTTTACATCATTGAAAACATACTTGATTTTCTTACAACTAAGGGTTTCAGAAGATAAATTTCCATGAAACTGTTGTACGAATACATGGTAAATTTCTTTAATTTATCACCTACTTCCAATCATCTTCATCCATTACAAGCCGAGAATTGCGACAGCAATTCGCGGCTTGTAATGGATGAAGATGACAATGTAAAGTCAGGCTTGAAAGGGTTAGAGCAATAAAATATTATTATATTAACCATGGAGAAAAATAGTTTTTAATTTGAAATCATCATGAATGTTAACCCTTAAAGCGCTAAAATATTTAGATATAAACCAAGAAACCATAGAGGTGTTTCTTTGATTTTAACACATAGTTATCTCTATCCGCTTCATTTGAATGGTATGGGTCTACAATGATAAAAAACAACAACATCGATGTTCCTTTGTAGCTAAAGGGTGTCAGTTGCAACTCTGCAAAGTGGCCAATAAAGCAGCTATTCATTCCAAGTGGGCTTCGAATACAAAAAAAAGTTTTGTATTATCTTAATTGATTTTCAATTTCTCATATAGCCCATATCTATGCCTCTTTTTTTCGTGGGCTCCCAGCAGGAGAAATACATTGGTCATACCGTCTACGACGCTGGCCCAGCATTGGATCAACATAGAGTCAACGTGTTGTGCCTTCTGGGTTATAGTGTAGAATTTGTGACATTGCTGCCAGGAATAATTCCTGAAGGGGTGGATTCTATCCGGGGGTTTCGTATAGGATAAAGCCCGAGGAGCTCTACATTCCTAGCTTTGAAAAAGGCCGAGGCCGAAGACGAGGTATTTTTCAAAGCTAAGAATGTAGAGCTCCGAGGGTTTTAACTGACTTAAAACACATCCAACCATAATGAAAGATTATAAATGTTCGTGGTTAAGAGCTTAAATGGTTTTGGTTGGCCAAGCGTCGCAGATGGTGGCCTAGCGTTACATCAGCATTGGGTCAATGTATTGTGTTATCCGGGTAGTGGCCTTTCGGGGCATACACCGTCACGTCACCCGTATCGGAGTAAACACGGGAAAATCACCCATTATTCTGTTTCAATGTTGGGCTAGCGTCGAATACGATTTACCGACATTGAACCAGCAATGGGCTGCGACGCTGACGCAACATTGAATCGGTATTGGGTGGGTGAGCCTACACCAGTACATCGCATAGACGCGTACACTACTAGCGATGGTGGTGGAAGGACTAGGCCTACACGTTGAAGATATACATGTCTCCTTGGTTATATAAATATATATACTGGACATTTAGGATTCTGGCCCACGAGAAAAACCACTACAGCTATGTTTACAAAATGTTAGGCCATTTTTTTGTCTAAAGCACTGAAACAGCAAAAAAGCCGGGCTTCGGAGTTCGGGAACTCCTTTTCTAGTTTATTATTGTTTTTTTCTTATTGGGTTGACTTCAATATGTGCAGTCATATACTCACGAAGCGGCCACCATAAAACCACCAAGAGACCAAATGTTTTTTTTCAATTTGACATCTTCATATCTGTTTTATTCGGCCCTTTCCACTTCATTTGAATAGCTATGTTTTACTCTACGGCCATTATAAATACTTTTACTCTTTCAGTCGGCTACGGGGATCGACATTATAGACGTCAGAACCTGACGTCTATAATGTCAAATGCTGACGTCCTAAGTCAATACCCGCACTGAAAGAGTAAGAAAGTTATCATCTTAACTTTTTAATGAAAAATGATAGGGCTTAGGATAAGGTTTTCTTTGAGTGAAACGAACCCCATATCTTTAAATCACGATATGTAGAAGCTCCAATGTTGCACAGCAGATAAACACTTCAATTTTTATGATCTGACATGCCACGTCGTTAACATGGTTCAGCACACTGATGTCGACTACAGTAGACATTCTGTGTTTTTATTACCACCTGTATAATCAGTTCCTATAAGTGGACCGCAATGAGGGAGCCCTTGAGCTTGGATAATTTTAAGCGAAAGCTAAAAACTTACCTATTCCGTAAGTCATTTAGCTGTTTCTTGTGAAGTAGTATGCAACCGATATTAAAGCGTCTATGAATCTATATGAGAATCGGCGCTTAATAAATTTTATGATTATGATTAAAATATGCTTCCAATCTTGAAACACTAATATATTTTTTATCCTAAATTTCGCAAATCACACACGTTTTCTGTTAAATTGAATATCTCAGTGCTCTACTGGTTAATACTGGTCCACCATTTATGATGTCGGCCCAGTAACATTGGTTGAATGCATCGTGACGGTTGAGATAGTCGGCTTTAGTGGACCGAGAGGGAAGGGGGAGGGGGTAAACGTGAAGCATTCTGACATGTGAAGCACATGCGTGGATTTATAATATGAAATGGGCACTGCATGTATGCGGAGAGGCGCACTCAACTGTGAAACTCTAGAACAGCCCAGCGAAAAAGACTCATCGACCCAATGTTGGCTTAATGCTGGGCCATCGTCTGTGCCGCAGGCCCACCATTGAATCAACATTACACCCTGTTAACTCTTTCAGTGCTTCATTACTACTTAACATTTTCCTTTCATTTGAAGTTGGCATTGCTCACGCAATTGCCAACTTCAAATGAAAGGAAAATACCTCCTCACTTAAAAATTAAACCTGCCAAATTTCACAATGGGGGCTTTACTCAAGATTTATACATGCATATTTGTTCAATTTCTGTCAAATTTTAGTTGTGTAAAAACAGTATGAATGCACTTAAAAGCGTCGCCCGCACTCAAAGGGTTAACCAACATCGGATCAATGCCTTGTGTTTGCGGAGAGACCGCAATGACGCATACCTTCTGCATATATTATATATGCTTCACATATCACCTGTGTGAAGTCGTACACAGCAGTGCCACCTGAATCAGGCATAGTAGCAACCTGAACCTCCAGCACGAGCCTGATTCAAGATCAGGTAGACTTATTGTAAAGTGTCCATAGACTCGACTGATTGCGGAAAAGATACAACATCGAGTAAGACGACAACATACTCGTCTGTGAGCGAGATCACTTGCGCACGGGATCACCTGCGAACGAGATCACCCGTGGACGAGATCATCTGTGAACCAGATCAACCGTAGACGAGATCACATGTGAACGAGATTACCTGTGAACGAGATCACCTGTGAACCAGATTACCTGTGAACGAGATCACCAGTGAACCAGATCAACCGTAGACCAGATCACCTGTGGACGAGATTACATCATCACCGCTCTAATTATGTCTCCACAGATTATATCTCTGGCCTTCTCTCTGTGTTTCTGTCTGGTTGTATCATCAGCAGATGGGGAGGCTAGCGGCCTGTGTTTGAGCCCGGGTGTGGACGAGCTGCTAGAAAATCTGACCAGCCATTACTCTCAGGGAGTCACCATATCCCTGGAAACATCATACTTAAGTTCGGCTCTCAACTGCTCCCTTCACCAGCTGGACTGTGGACAATCATGTCAGGTAAATATAGTTATACTGGCCCAGCTTAGCCTATGTGAATACAAAGCCTTATTAATTAATCGCTTCATTCCTTCCTTCCTTCCTTCCTTAATTAATTAATTAATTAATTAATTAATTAATTAATTAATTAATTAATTAATTAATTAATTAATTAATTAATTAATTAATTAATTAATTAATTAATTAATTAATTAATTAATTAATTAATTAATTAATTAATTAATTAATTAATTAATTAATTAATTAATTAATTAATTAATTAAATAAATAAATAATTTAAAAAATAATTGATTGATTCATTCATTCATTCATTCATTTATTCATTCATTCATTCATTCATTCATTCGCTCATTAATTAATTAATTAATTAATTAATTCATTCATTCATTCATTCATTCATTCATTCATTCATTCATTAATTCATTCATTCATCCATTCATTCATTCATCCATTTATTCATTCATTCATTCATTCCTTCATTCATTCATTCATTCATTCATTCATTCATTCATTCATTCATTCATTCATTTTTTCATTCTTTTATTCATTCATTATTTTATTCATTCATTTATTCGTTCTTTTATTCATTCATTCATTCGTACTTTTATTCCTTCGTTCTGTTATTCATTCATTCACTCGTTTGTTCGGTCAGTATGCTGAAATATTTTTATAAACTATTTGAAACCATTAAATGTCCTAGTTAGCTCTTTCCGCTTCATTTGAATACCTACGCTATGGGCCTACGTCGAACCATCATCTACGATACTGGCCTAACATCAAACCAACACCTGTGCACTGTTCTAGACAGGATAAATAATAATGCATACACTTTACGGTAACTTAAACACTCTCCTGAAATTGTTCAGATAAACTATATATATATGTATATAAGAATACATAAAATATATCGTAGTTTGAACACTGCCCTGTAATTTTGAAATCAGGCCAATGTTCAGATTAACTGTATACTAGTGTATAAGAACATAAGCTATTATAGCTTGGACATTCAACCGTAGCTGTGAAATTAGGACAGTGTTAATATTAACTATATACTAGTATATAAGAACATAAGCTATTATAGCTTGAACACTCGACCGTAACTGTGAAATCAGGCCAATGCAAACACGATATATCGATTTATTGCTGGACCAATGTTGGGCCATCGTCGTATGCGGGGGACCAACATTAGGTCTATGATCGTTTAGCCCTTTTTTGGCTCTGAGGAGAATTAGTTTAACCTTTCGTGGTATTTAGTGGTTAAAACTACCCGCACCATCACGACGCTAGGTCACATGAGAGATGGGGGAGGGGAGAGTGGTCAGGCATTGCTACGCTTTAGTAAAAAAAGTACACAATTATTATAGTAAAAAACTGAAATGAATCGGGCTTCAGGCCACGTTTGTGCACTTATAGGTTAAATTGGGCCAGAAGAGCCTCCTGTGGATGGTGAGATGAGTGAGATGACACTGCCCTCTAGACACATAATTCGAAATTCGAGCCCTGGCGGTCTGAGGCCGAGCACGCTACCTCTCGGTCATGGAGGCTCCTCACAATATTGACTCTTTACGAGTGTGCGAGGAAGAAACATTCGTTTCTTTGAAACCGCCGGGACCGGGAAACGAACCCGGAACTCTGGCGTGAAAGGCAGCGGTGCTAACCACTACTACCCTAGGGTCCCCGCCTTACAAATTATTATATTGCCATGCATACGTAGGCCCATATACACACACATAGGCCTATATACACACACGTTCAAAATTAAATGCAGTAAACCAAATAACTTGAGAATTTATTTATGCCGGGCCAATTTGGCTTATGACTTGGCAAGCATGAAATATTGACTCCAGTGTTGTTTTAATGTTGGGCCAGTGTCGCAGACGATGGCCCAGAATTAAAACAACATTGCTTCAATGTTTCCTGTTCCCTGGGAATACCACTTTATATAATGTGGGCCTATACATAATGTAATAGCAAAAATAGAAAACGTATAGGCGTTTCTCTCTAAACTCAGCTGATAAAATAAAAAAAAATTATTCTAAATTTAAATTAACAGCTATGTATAATTTGTAGTTAAACAGTCTACCAGTCATCTGCGAATCGCCATACATTAAGTACAATCAACGCTTATTTTTCAAAAGTAATGTTCTTGCAAATCAACACCACCACATTATGAAACGACAGACCTGCTTTAAAAAGAAAATACATTTCAAAATATTATATGACGTATTATTATTATGTTGTCAATACTCAGATAAAAAACATCACGAAAAAATTTCAGCTTTTATATTTCTTCGGATTGTAGGGGAGCATCAAAGATGTATTACTTCGTAAGTAAACTGCAGTTGTCACCTCAGTGGTATACTTCACATGATTTTACATTATTTGTTTGTACTATGTTTTTATTCTGTTATGTGTTTGTTATGTTTGTTGACTAATCTATTGCTTGAATATTGATCTATTGCTCGAATATGTAGGTATTTTATATCTGATTTGGGAGAGAGGAATGTGCTATTACCTTCTGTTCATAGTGTAATATATCTCATCTTTACTATAATTACTATACCACCGCCCTAGGAAGTTAATATATTTACATTTATTTTACATCATTATTTATTTTATTACGCAGTCTACAACTACTGTATGACGAATGACATAGCTATGTTTACTTTAATGACGCATACATTTACATGGACTCCCCGTCATCAAAAACATATCTAGCTATCTTTGTATGACGAATCACATAACTATATTTACTTTAACGACGCTTACATTTACATAGACTCCCCGTCATCAAATACATATCTAACTCTTTCATCCTTAAAGCGCCAAATTGAATAATTTCAATCTTCACCCAATTGAAGTTGTGTCTCGCTACCACGAGCCACAACTTTAAGTGGGTGAAAATTACTCACATCTGTTTAATTTGGGACCAAATATTTGCAAATCTTGATTATTTAGGTTTTTTCCAAATTAAAATCATCATAAATATCTCAGTTAGCTCTTCCTTTTTTATTTGAATATATATGTTATGGGTTTTTTGACCATTATAAATATTTTAATTCTTTCAGTGCGAGGACCCTCTTTATAGGCCTACGTCAGAATCTGACGTATAAAGACGGTCCCCTTATATCATGAAAATTATATAACATCTAATTTCCACAAACTTTTCCATTTTTGTGCTATTTTATTCCGTCCGAAATTTGCTTGACAATGTATATATATATATACAGTCTTAGCAGCACAGGGGTTAACCCTTGAACCGCCAAATTATTCAATTATAATTTTCACCCACTTGAAGTTGTGTCCCGCTGACGCGATCCACAAGTTCAAGTGAGTGAAAATTATTCAGATTTGACAAAATAAAGGTCAACTGTTTTCAAATTTTGTTGCTTGATGTCACATTAAATGTGGTAATTAATGTGCTAACAAAAAATGAAAACCCGAATATATGCGGCACCGGCGGTCGAAGGGTTAACGTATATAATATTTACAGTTCTAGCAGCACAAGGGTTAACGTATATAATATTATACAGTCCTAGCAGCACAAGGATTAACGTATATAATATTATACAGTTCTAGCAGCACAAGGGTTAACGTATATAATATTATACAGTTCCAGCAGCACAAGGGTTAACGTATATAATATTATACAGTTCTAGCAGCACAAGGGTTAACGTATATGATATTATACAGTTCTAGCAGCACAAGGGTTAACGTATATAATATTATACAGTTCTAGCAGCACAAGGGTTAACGTATATAATATTATACAGTTCTAGCAGCACAAGGGTTAACGTATATGATATTATACAGTTCTAGCAGCACAATGGTAACGTATATTGTGCTAACAGTACAAGTGTTAGGACAGGTGTGCTTATCCGTCACGGAGAGAAGAGGACGTGGCGCAATAGGTAGAGCGCCTGACTTCCTCGCCAGTCATGCATGCGTCCCGGGCTCGAGCTCTGCTGATTATATGTGGATTTTTTAGAAAAATATCCTTGTTTCTCCCCTCCCAATAGAACTGAGCGATCAAGTTATAGGCGGCCTCGTCAAGTTAAAGTTGATGTATCGACGTTAATTTCGCGCAGGGCCCCGCGCTGCTCGCTCCTCTAATTCGTCACATGCCGTCAAGTAAGGTACCAAACCGTTGAGCCAGATCTACGGGGTGATATGGTCGACCATTTATCAGTTTATAATTATTGCCCACATAAACAAGTCAGAGTCAAGGTCTATGTTCTATTTTACAATGGCACTGAAGGCTTATGGTTTAGTTAATCTTGATGTTTAAACATCCATTTCATTCTAAATAACAGTGATTTAATCGACGACTAAAACATATTTAAAATAACCATATTATAGAAATAGATCTTAAGATTATTTCTTCACCCATCCCCCCCCCCCCCTCCTCCCTCCGCCATGTAGACATGAGTTATGAGGCAGATGAGGCACTCTGCCATTTACTTTTTTACAAAAGCACAGTTGGGGCCCTGGTGCAGTTGTTAAAGCTGTCTGCTTACGGCCCTGCTATACATATCTAAATTACACACTGCTACGTGACTTTTTATTAGGATATCCAGGCTCTCGCTGTTAACACTGGCAGATTTAAATGACTGAAAAACTGGGATGACACGAAAATCTCTTTCGACGTCGACGTAAATGCTATTAAAGAAAATGATTGAAGACGCGTCCAATACCAGTCGTGTTTACAATGCAATCAATTACATTCATTCTCTAACCCTAACAACAAAGCCGATTTTTTTCCCAGAGACTTTAGCAGTATAAGGGTCAAAGGTTTAAATTTCCAGAAAATCCCTCTCTCGGTGTGCCAGCAATATACCAACATTTAGCAAATAGAAATTCAACCTTTTGAGGGTGTTGTAAACACATAAAAACCGTGAATCATCGTCCTCTATTTTACAAGTGTCTACAGCACACAGCACTTTGGCCGACGGGCGGGGGCCCTAGGGTAGTGGTCAGCACCGCTGCCTTTCACGCTAGAGTTTGGGGTTCGGCTCCCGGTCTCAGCGGTTTGAAAAAAACAAATATGTTTCTTCCCCATTCACTCGCAAAACTCAATATTGTGGTGAGCCTAGGCCTCAGCTCGACCTCAGACCTCTAGGGTTTGAATTTCGAATCTTTGTCTGGAGGACAGTCTCACTGATCTAACCATCCTCATGAGGTTCTCATGGCCCAATTTAGCCTGTATGTGCACAAAAGTGCTGCAAAACCCCATCCATTCATTTCATTTACTTTGGTCGACAGTTGAATTTCAACGTCAGATTCACATGTTTACAACTTGTTGTGAAGCAAACCAATGGATGTATAAATTCTGGTTCAATTTTTCACTGAGTGAAGACTGTCTATCGCAGCTGTGGCGGCATATTATAAAAATACATAGAAAATCTCATTTTATTTTTCACTCAGCGAAGACTGGCTGTGGGGAATATAACAAAATGAATATAAATGCACCAAGTGAAAGTCTTTATTATTATTACTATTATTATTATTATTATTATCATTTTAATACAGGCTGTTTTCATATCGGCAAAAAAGCTTTTTTTAAAATGTGTGTCCTGTTTTACATTCAATAATACATTAAAAAATGTGAATGATATATATATACAAAATAAAATAGTCATAATCGAATCATATCTACAATTAAAATCAGTTTAATTAGAACTGTTTTAATTAGGAAGCTTTTTTAAAGTCACATATTATCGCGGCTGTTGAGGGAAATTATAGAAACACCTATAAATTCTTGCTCTGTTTTTCACCAAGTGAAGACTGTTTATCGCGGCTGTGTATGGATATTTATATTCAATAGCTTGATGTTTATATTGTGAATACAAGAAGGGGTAAACTACAGAGCGACAGGTTCACGTTTGTACGACTGGTGTGTAAATATAGTAAATCGCTAGGTAAGGTTATATTGGAGACGGGGTGTGGTGCGGGTGACGCATTCTTACGTAAATAACTTGTGTGATACCTGATACAAGACTTAGGTTCGGTTTAAACAATTTCAAAGTCTCTTACTACCCAAACGCATATGACCGCTTGCGCAACAAAATGTTATGTTGTATTGACTCATTGTGTATATGTAATTGGCGAGAAAGGTTTCCTTTTTTCCTGAGCAAATTGGAATTCAACGGAAACAAAATGGCAACTGTTCAATCACCAGTAATTTTGATATGTGGTCTGCTCAGATCTTGTGGGGTTTTGTAAATGGATATATTTCAACTAGGAAGTAATGTCACATGTTGACTGTCAGGGCGTAGAATACCCATAGAACGTGTTTTCTAGCTTAACCGACGAAGGCGCCACTAAAAATAAAAATAAACTTACGCAACTCTAGTCTACGGACATAGTTGTCATATGTTTACATAGGCCCTATTATGGATATATCAAGGAGCCAAAATAAGAATACTGATTTTTAATGACTTTAGTCTGATTGTGTCGTTTTAATACGACAGAAGATGAAGTAATCGGACTATAATTTGTAAAGCTAAAAGTAAACGATTATTTGAACCCGGAAGTGGTATAAGCACGGTTTGGCTCTCACCCAGCAAACACAAAGCATTGAGCCAGTGTTGCTTAAATGTTGGCCCAGCGTCATTGTTTCGTGTTTGCTGGGCCTGGTCTGATGTCAGCTAGACCTGTTTGATTTGGGGGCGGGGGTCCTAGGGTAGTGGTTAGCAACGCTGCCCTTCACGAGTTCGGGGTTCGCTTCCCGGTCTCGGCGGTTTGAGAGAAACAAAAATGTTTCTTCCCCATCCACGTGTGAAAGTCAATATTGTGGGGAGCCTCCGTGACTAAGAGGTAGCGTGCTCGGCCTTGGACCGCCAGGGCTCGAATTTCGAATCTTGTGTCTGGAGGACAGTGTCATCCCATTCATCTCATCATCCTCAGGAGGTTCTCCTGGCCTATTTTAGCCTATATGTGCACAAAAGGTGGCCTAAAAGCCGATTCATTTCATTTTTTTGTTTGACTTGGATCTTGGTCCACTTGAAGAGCTAGGGAAGCCACATATTTCGTCTGTGCGACGGCCTCACATCCTGACGACAGTCAAAAAAATTTCAGACTGTTTTAACAATGTTTAATAAAATGATATGTTGTGCTATTTTTTTACACATACTCTCGTAAATTATTTAATTCTTAGGTTTCTACGTAAATGGGCAGCAGCAAGGTGTAAATGGTTTACATCAGGGTGTAAATGGTTAGCCGCAGGGTGTAAGTGGTCAATAACAGAGCGTAAATGGTCAGCAGCAGGGCGTAAATGATCAGCAACAGGGCGTATATGGTCAACAGCAGGGCGTAGATAATCAGCAACAGGACTTAAATAGTCAGCAGTAGGATGTAAATGGTCAGCAGCAGGGCGTAAATGGTCAGCAGCAGCAAAATATACTGTTATTTTTAAAACATTTCCATGAAATTTTCCATCTAAAGCCACTAGGTTTCAGGATTTTTCAGAGATGCAAAATGATGCTTTAATGCATCGCGAGGGCTTAAAGTGTTGACCCTTATAGCGCTAAATTAAAACAAATCATTGAAGCTGTGTGTTGCGACATTACACAAATTTCATTTCCAATAGTAGTAATTTGATCAGCTAATAAAAAAAATTAAAAACGACTATTGTCTCTTAGCGGTTTCACATTACCCCATAATTATATGCACTGGTCCTTACTTGCCATGAATAACGCATGTAATTGTGTGTCTGTCAACTGCCGCTTGTTTAATACTAGCCGTCAAGTAATATTAAAACACACCACTACATTATTTGCTTTTTCAGACCACTATATTCTAAGCCGGGAATGGAAAGTTATTGTAGTCAAGTTCAGACCAATTAATATGGTAGGCCAATGGTGCTATATAATCAGTCTGGTTAACCCTGCTGTTGATTGTGAGGGATCCTCATTATGGTCAGGTGTGCTTTAAGTCAGTTTAAACCCTCTGAGCTTTACATTCTTGGCTGTCGAAAAGGCGCAGCCTTTTCCACGGCATTCGAGGGTTTTGTCCTATACTTATAATTATTGTCTGAATGTATGTTTTGCACTTTAGTCCGTCATCTTCACAGCGAAGTGTTCATGTATATCATATGTTATACTGTGACCTCCTTAAGTTTTAGGTTGTGACCTATTTCGTGACCTTGCATTGAAACCCATAGAAATAGGATTTTGATATAAGGTTGATATAACCAAATAATAATACTAGTAATTTTAGGCGGAATCATTAATTGTAATCATTAGCTTTAGATAATAATTTCAATAAAAGGAATGGGGTTTAGGCTACCTCTGTGCACATATAGGCTAAACTGGGCCACAAATCTCTTGAGAATGATGAGAGGAATGAGATGACACTGCCCTCCAGAAAAAGGATTTAAAATTCGAGCCTTGGCGGTCTGAGGCCGAAAACGCTACTTCTCGGTCACGGAGGCTCCCCGAAATACTGTTTATTTACGAGTGAGCGGGGGGGGGGGACAATTCTTCTTCGAAACTGGAAGGCCAGAGTGGAGTTCAAGCCTGCAATCTCAGACTTTCCGACCAGGCAGTTTCAACCACTGCACTAGAGCCCCCACCTAACATTTGATCACAAATAAAGTGCAGGTTATTCGCTGTATCCGATGTAACATTTATGCAAAATGAAATCTAATTTAGATAGTAATCAGCTTACCTGTCATATCAGCTGGAAAATAAAGATGTTAGAGGCAAATAATACATCTTAGCTAATTGAGTTTGAAATATGTTCATAGTTCCTTGTCAATCTCACATACATCTGTAGTTATTTATCAATGACCCGTATTTTTGCTATGATGTCAACATCCAAATGATAGATTTCTCAAATCATGCCAATTAAAAGGGAAACTTAAAAGGACTGTATATGTTGATTTTGTAAATACATTTATTTGAAGTTATATCTTCCCCTTGGAGTTGGAAGGTGCTAAACTGTCACTTTATAAGTGGCAGTCTAGCATCTTCTAACTCCAAGGGGTCGATATAGCCTACTGATTTTAACTAAAAATATAGCAAAATCATCCACAAATTCAAAAGCTTTAAAAAAGACCACTGACCACGAATAACCGCCATATTCAGATTGTGGAATCCAGTGTACTTCATAGTCACATAACATTTTTCACGTGTTGAAGAGTACTTTGCTGGATCGAGTGCTATATATAATCCTCTAAGATCTAGTCCTATATAAACCTCCCAGACTAGTGACAGATCGACAATGGTATCCTAACACTCGAGTTATAGGCCTATACCAAGTACTTCAAAAGAAGTTGACAGAAGTCAACCCCACCTGGAAATGAAACAAAGCCGTCGTTGAGATACTCCAATGTGTGGGGATTTCAACTCGGGATTTCAACAAGAACGAAGACGCACACAATTTTTTATTATTATTTGTGTTGAATATTTCAGAATAACAGAGGATACGGCTATTTTTCTGAATGGTTGCTCTGAATGAATACAACACAGCACCAAATAGCTCGCCACAGGCCATCCACATACGCCTTAGAATATTAAGTGTAAAGTTTACAACTTTCCGGAACCTCCCCCCCCACAATAAGACAACCAGTAGAGCTGTTTCATAATCTTTATTTCATGTCCATATCCATAGTCGTCGGGGTGTCATCATTATTATATGCTTAACATGTATTCAGTGATGTGCAACATTCATACCGGTGCTTGACTCTACAGCTGTCTCCTTTGCTATTCCTTGCACGAGTAACGTTCTCAGAGCCCCCAGCCCACTCTGAGCTGGCGATTCTGTTCACGGTCAATCGTTGCTCTGCGTTCGAATAACAAATAACAACTTCCACCTATCAAAGCCCCTCACCAGCGGACCATGAGCCAATGCTGTTCCAGCATTAGCTCAAGGCCTTCCAGTCCGCATGACAGCGTGACAATGGTTGATCAGTCAGAAGCGAGTGCCAACACTGCGCCGTGGTAGGCACAATATCCAATATTAAGTAATAACAATTTATGCCACGTTTGTGCACATACATGCTAAGACAGAATGACACTTCTCCTAAGACACAGACTTAACATTTATGTAAAAACAATTTTCTCTTAAATTACCTGGATGTAATACATTTTATGTTAGGGTAATTTTATACATATATATATATATGCATAATAAATTAATTTAGAAAATTAAACAAAATACACAGATACATACACACACAAAAATCAATTTGAAAAATAATACTCTTAGTTTTCGCTTTCATCACTTAATCTTCGTAGCTCACACTTCGTTTTCCTACACTATTTACATATTTTGTCATCGCTTTTTAAATAGTATAAACAATAAACTTGTGATGAATGCAAATAATAACATAACATAACAAATAACTGGCATCAAATATTACTTTGAGAAAGTCATAATGCAGCCTACATCATTATAAATCGTGACTATGGACTATGGTCCATATGTACTATGGAAAGATACACATTTCTGGGGTAAGTCATGTGTTACAGTCCTGCTGCTTACACCAAGAGAGTGCTAAATTCAATTATTTTATTGGCAATCAGTCGAAATCAACTTGATATTATGTCAGACATAAATTAGACATTTTAACGACAAGTTGTTTCTGTGTCAAATAAAGACGGTCAGCTGATACGCCAATTTCCTAATAAAGAAACGAGTTTCTGACAGCCACCCCCACAGCTCCCTAATACTTATAAATCAATTCCCATTATTTTCCCTAACTTTTTTCTTTGTACCAGGCTTACTTAATATTACTTAATTGTATACAAAAATAAATAGCTCTGTATGTAACGAGGTTGGGTTTCAGGGGAAATATCCCTTGGCCGCGGTGTAAGACAAGGCTGTCCATTGTCAGCTCTACTATTTTTAATAGTTGTATAAATATTAGCAAACCCTAATGCGTAATAATATAGATATTTGTGATATTAAAGTCAACCGAAACAAGAAGATAAAAGAAATAACATTATGCCAACGGTTTTTTTGTTGAGAAAACAGCATCCATAGAAGCTACACTTTTAGCAATAATCCACTTTAGCACGGATCAGTCCTCAAGGTGACCTATCACCCCTTATATAGTATGAATAATTTTGTGACAAATAAATCAAAGTTGCCACAAGATGGGGCACAATTGTTTCCTTATATGGGGTGACTGGCTATCATGAGACCAATCATGTGACCCTCACATGGGTCACATGATTCGATCACCCCATGTAAGGAAACAATTGTGCCCCATCTTGTGGCAACTTTGATTTATTTGTCACAAAATTATTCATACTATATAAGGAGTGATAGGTCACCTTTAACTTGACAAAAACAGAAGGAATGTGGATGGAAAAAATATAGAG
>OZ024905.1:13037087-13068345 GCA_964017125.1 Flabesymbios commensalis
CGTGTACCCTGAGGGTTATGTAAATATGCGTATATAATGATGTGTGTCTGTATATATGTGCTGTACCAATGTTTAGGAGCAAGTACCACAAATATACTTTTACCAAATAAGCAAATTCTTTAGAATAAAATCAATAAAAGCACAACATCACGTTTTCTTTTTATTTGTAAACCACCTCACAGCATTATCTGCACATCATTTATTTTCATCAGCAAAATACATAGATTTCACCTATTAACCCTTTCAAGCCTGAATTTACCATAGTCATCTTCATCCACTACAAGCCGCGAATTGCTGTCGCAGTTCTCGACTTGTAGTGGATGAAGATGATTTGATGTGGTTTAAAGATTAAAGAAAATTGTCATGTATTGGTAAACCAGTTTCATGAGAATATTCATTCTAAAACCGTTGGTTGTAAGAAAATTAAGTCTGTTTTAAGGAATGTAAAATGATGCTTTAATGCATCATGAGGGCTTAAAGGGTTAAAAAGTGACATCAATGACCATCCTAGTCAAAAAGTGACGTTGAATAAATACAAACAAAAAATATACTATTTTCCCAGGTTACAGATTCGCACATATATGTGATGAGCATGACGTCACCCCGGAAGCTATTTACGAAAATTTGCTGTCTTTGCTGGGAATTGACAATGAATTCGACAGAGAGAGTAAGTACTAAGAACTCAAAAGCCAGTGCACAGCATCCATGAGGTGTTGAGCCTATGTTGTTTATTTGTCGACCTGACGGGGGATCAACAGATACATACATTGGCTCAATAGTCCAGGAGCCAATTTTCAAAAGAGGCTTATTTAAGGTTTTGGTTTACCCCCATCACACTTTTAGTTTGTTGATTTTATGAGGTAGGTTGGTATTTGTGGGACTTTTCTAGACCTGATGTGCTGCAAAATTGTGGTATCACTAATTATATACAACACCTTTTATGTACTGGGGGAATATGTCGATATTTTTGGATAGTTGATAACTCAAAAACTAACATACATTTTTGAACAACTTTTTAAGGTGTAAAGAGTATGTAGTTTAATAAATAATTCCTGTATAATGATTTTGTGATAGCATACACGGAGAGGATTTTTTAATATGGCCGCCAAAAAAGCGTAAGAACACAATATCTGGTAAGACCTGCGAATGTGCGCAATATCTGGTAAATTTTTGACAAAAAATCATTCAAAAGTCACGCGCCAAAAAACACTCTGACGACAAATCTGTTTTCTCGGTGTGGCACTGAACCCGATTGGCGTGGGTATTCACAATAGTTTGTTTTGTGAGGTATAAAGTCCACTAAATAATTATTATTCTATAATGTTTTTGCAATTATTCGAAGGGAAGTGATTTTAATCAAGATGGCTGCCATAAAAACGTAATAACACAATATCTTCGTCACTGTTTATCCGATTGCCTTCAAAATTGACGTGGTGAGACCTGCGATTGAGCGCAATATTTTGACCCGCAAATCAGTCAACTCAGTGTGGCACTGGACCCGATTGGCTTTGGATTAGTTTGTTCATTTCATCTGGTACGTTGGTATATATGTGGGGTATTTCTAGACCTGGTACACTTTAAAACTGTGGCATCACTAATTACAACACCTTTTAAGTACTGGGGTAATATGCTAATATTTTATAAATAGTTGATGAGCTATAACTACTGATTTTTATCTATTTTACGGTATGTAATCTTATAATCTAGTAAATAATTCCTGAACATTGTTGTTTGTGATTATGCATAAGAAAGGATTTATTTTCAAGATGGCCGCCAAAACGTAATGAGCAATAAAATAATAATTGTGGCATCACTAATTAGAACACCTTTTATTTACTGATTTCTTATTTTGGACAACCATGTCAAAAATAAGAAATACGTGAATTTCGTCTCTATATATAGCCTAACTGGTTTATTCGCAGCACAAAAATTAAAAAATGTTTGCTGTTCTAGTTTATGGACATGTTTACCTCATATGGTCATATTAGGAAGCCAAAATAAAATCACCGATTTTTCGATGATCTTAGTCTGGGTATGGGCCTTTAAGTGACATTAAGCATCAAATCAATTATTTTCTGACTAGGCTATCTTCTAAATTATAAGTCCACATCACAGAATTAGAACAGGTCTATGGTCCACATTGTTCTCATTTCTGTACTTCAGTGTTGTTTCTATGTTTAAAGCTTTGTGGAAAGATCTCAGAAACATGTAGGGTTGAGCAGAAAACATTGCCGTATTTGGTGGAATAACTCATATGCTGTACATTGTGGCTTGTGCTGTTTGTTCGAATTTAATGTTTGTCATCGGGGGTTGTGCATAAAAATTACTCAAACTGTTCAAAAGCATGGAGTGTGAAGTGTTTTCTATGGGACTGTGTACTAAAAGAACCCCTGAAATACTTTGACAAGAATATAGATTTGTTTCGACTTCGAGTTTTTTTCTGTTGGGATATTGCCATGACTGTGCAGAAAGCAACGTAAAGCAATATTCACTCACTCACATGTCATGTTACTTGTGCTTGTTGAACATGTTGTGTTGTTTTTTTATATGCTATACATGTTGTGTTTCTTGCATTTTGTCATTCTGCTCTAGGTCTTTGCGAGTTGATGGGTAGACTGGGTATTGGTGAAGACGAGTGTACCATGGACGATCATGACCATGACAGTCACGAGGATGACCATGACAGTCACGAGGACCATGATGACGATGACGACCATGATGATCATGATGATCACGATCACCGAAAGCGGAGAGAGGCTGGTCACCTGATTCAGAAGAGACAGGCCGACATGGCAGCTATAGAGGTCAGTGTGCATGTTAGCTCACAATCATGAATCATGACAATCACATTTGCTATTTGATGCGTCGTTAGTGTTTTAGTGTTCAAAAGTTGATGACGTTTATTATTGTTTATTATCTCATATTTATCGATGCTTTGTTATTCTTTGGTTTTATGTTAAGATCACCAGTGTTTAACAGCAGTTGATGATGTGACGTTGATATTTTTTAGTGCGGTTTACTCGATTGTATCTTATTTAATTTTACCGTGTTTAACAGTTGATTATGCTTGGTTATTGTTTCTTGTTATATGGTGATGTTTATTGTTTCAAGTGCTTACCAGTTGACGATATTCTGCACATCTACCACATCCCCAGGAATAACACTGTTGATGGTGTTTATTGCTGTTAACAGGGCTTCACATTTAATGTTTCTAGTGTTTACCAGTTGATTACGTTTATTGTTTCTAGTGGTTAACAGTTGATGATGTTTATTGTTGTAGTGTTTACCAGTTGATGATGTTTATTGTCTACAGTGGTTAGGAGTTGGTAATAATTGTTGTTTCTAGTGTTTAAAATTTGATGATTGTATTGTTTCTAGTGTTCCACAGTTTATGTTGCTCAGAGCATCTATCAGATCGCATCCCCAGGGATAAGAGTTTTACAGCTGATTATGTTTTCTTCTTGTTCCTACTCTTCAACAGTTGATTATGCATTATTATTGTTTCTGGTGTTTAACAGTTGATTATGTATTGTTTTTTTTATGTTGTTGTTTCCATTATTTATCTGTCAATTATATTTTGTTATTGTTTCCAGTGTTTAACAGTTGATGATATTCTCAGCATATATCAGATCACATCCCCAGGAATAACACAGAGTGACTTTGAGAGACTTTGTCCCGCTTTACTTGAGCAGCATCTGTCAGATGTCTGTGCTGTGGAAGAGGTTGACGAGAAAGAAGGCCCTACAAAGGCAGAGAGTAAGTATATACTTACTCCCTACAGTAAATAAGACATCTAAGCACAATTTTTTTTTATTTTCCAGTGTTCTGGTAAAATCTGGGGTGATCATCATGCCAATATCAGATGCTCTCTATATGATGTATACCAGCAACTCCCTATATTTCTTGATGTAGTTTCAACTGTATTGCTGCTATGCAATATGTGACTTGACCATGTGAGGAAATACAAATGCTGGTATTTGTTCATCCCATATAGGAAGAGATACTGCACTTATCAAGGCCCAAACTTTATTAACCATTTCAGTGTGAGGATCGACTATATCAGTCAATATCTATATATGTCGTCCATAGATTTCACATTTTGACATATTGATCCCCACACAGAATTTAAATTTCTAATGGCCGTAGACTAATACCATACGTATTCAAATAAAGCAGAAAGAGCCAACTAAGACATTCATATCAAATTAAAAAGAAAACTTTTGGTTTCTACGGTTTATCCAAATTTATTTCTGTTTAATGAGGGTTAATTGGTCAAGTGCTGTGTATGTCACTACCATGAATAAACATAGGAATTTTCCATACCACTTTCAAATGAACATCGTTCATGCATTCCATCTCTGTTTCAGGGTATGGTTATGGCACCTTGGCTGTAGCATTCATCACACTTTGTGCCATCTTCGGAATTTTGCTGGTTCTGTGCAATAATCATTCCGGCATAAAAGATAGCATCATGGCATGTTTGATCGCTCTTGCTGTAGGCACCCTGTCAACAGACGCCATCCTGCATTTAATACCCGCGGTAAGTTATCATGCATCTCTCCACCAGAGGTATGCTACCATGCATCCCTAAGAAACAGGTCATCAGGGAATGTCTGATCACGTTAGCTGCTGCATCCTTATTACAGATGGCATCTTCCATCTAATACAGGAGGTAAGCTACCCACGCTGTCCTACATATAATTCCAGAGGTAAGCTATCTTGCAGACCTCCACTTGAGGTGAGCTAGCTGCATCCTTCCACTTGAGGTTGGCTATATTGTTCAGGGAATCATGGTCTTATCTCTCTGGCCTTAGACACTCTAACCAGAAATGTCATACTACATTCCTTCACCTGATGTAGGGCGGGGGCCCTAGTGTAGTGGTTAGCACCGCTGCCTTTCACGCCAGAGTTCCGGGTTCGGTTCCCGGTCTCGGCAGTTTGAAAGAAACAAAAATGTGGCCCGAGTTTCGACAGTGTCATTTCATTCATCTCATCATCCTCAGGGGGTTCTCCTGGCCCAGTTTAGCGTATATGTGCACAAAGGTGGCATAAAGCCCGATTCATTTCATTTCATCTGATGTTTGTTCTATGACATCAGCATACAGGACCTCAAAGCATATGTGGTTGCTCTGAACCAGGTTAGTTACCTACAATGTCCTCCATCTCTTCACCCTCACTGGAGATGTAAGCCTCCATGCATTGCAGAGCTATACCGTGATCTTACCAGTCTTTCTAATTCGTCTAAATCAAGAGAATGAATCTTTTTTTTTAATGCCCTGCGCTCCATCCCTTTACTAAAGTTCCCTCTAAACACAACATATTAATGTTGGGCCAGCGTCATAGACAAAAATTAAAGAACCATTTAACTCATTCAAGACGTCACTTTCAGTACATACATATTTCTGTGAAATGAGTTGTATCATGTTTGATGGAGCAACCTCCATGGCACAAAGCATCATTGCATCTATCAGCACTTCCACTGGAGATGTAGGCCTCCATCGAATGCAGAGCTCTAAATCAAAGGGATCAATCCTTTTTATTTATTCATTACCCAGGTTGTTTTAATATATGGCCAGCATCAGATACATGTAGCGTGTGGCCAGGTGTAAAGAGTTGGGTTAAAATGAGGACTTTAAATAAATATGAAATGGTGAAACCCATCACAATTAGGGAGAAATAAATCTAACAAGTCATGCTTTAAATTACTATATTATAAAGTGCATTCAATGTATTTGACCCATTAGGATGTGTTATTAAATAAACCCTAATAGGGACCCTCTACTACTTTTTTAAGTAGTAAAGGGACCACTAACAAGATCGATTTTTGACATACTGCATTTTGAATAGTCAATAATTTATTTTTGCTGCTATGATACTTTGTGGCAGACAAAAAATGGTTGCATTGATCCATTATCGCGTTCACAGCCATAAACATCCCTCCCTGGAATGGACTTCTTCTTGTGATATCATTTTGAAATCTGCATCAGAGACTTCTAAATATCATCCAAATAACCAAATTTACCAATGTTTATATTTTGAAATTAGAAATCCTAAGTATAAGCATATTTTTTATGTCATTCAGCTAACATCTCAATTTTTATCATTTCATGGTATGGTAATTCCACATTCTGTAAACGAGGATATTTTGGCGTCTTCAAATTTTATTGAATTGGAGAAGACAAAAAAATGGCAGATATTAATATTGCCTGATTTAATCCCTTCTGCCAGTAACCCTTAATACAAACACTTATTTTGGCGGGGAGAAACCTTGGTAATTTATGTAAAACCTCCATAAGTGGTAATATAAGACGGCCGCCAGGTTATCAGTACTCAAAAATGACTGCAAAATTAGTCTTGAATATTACATATGACATGATCACGTACATACTAAGAGATCACCAGTGAATGATATCTCAATACATTTATACACTGATACACTCATTGGGTAATAATGATTGTCAAATAATATTGATTGTCAAAGGTTTATGGAACGACAACCAAGAGTAATAAAGCTAAGCCTTTTCAATGTTTCTTCTCATGTGCACAAAATAATAATGTTGTATGTTGTTTTCACACGCATAATGCCTTAAATTCATGAAAATTAATGTTGTCTGTTGTTTTATGGGCTTAATTGGATTACATTTACAAAGTAAAAATGATATATGGTTTTCAACATATGTATTGTTTACATTACTGAATGATAATGCTTTATGGGCTTATGGGCATGAAATAATAATGATGTATGTTTTTTCTCAGGCTTTTGGTTTACATTCACACGGGGCTTCAGGGGAAGATGATGGTCACAATCATGGTGACGAAGGAATAAAACTTAGTGATTATGCTCAAAAAGGTCTCCTTATACTGGCAGGTAATATCTGACATTTTTTACCATCTGCGGTAGACAGCAGTGCCTTTTTCTGTTGCTGCACCTAGACTTTGGAGTGAGCTTCCGTCAGAAATTTGTTCTGCAAGAACACAAATTAGCTTCCGGAAGCAATTAAAACATATTTTTTGGTCAAGTGTTTTCAACTTAAATCCTCGGTGGTCCGGTTGGCCCAAACGACAAATGCAAACAGTTTTGGAATTATGACTCAGATTACGATTATATTTGTCGCGGCACTGAGCTCGGATCACCGAGGAGTTAGGCACTATAGAAGGTCTTTATTATTATTATTATTATGTTTTATTAGTTATAGCTACATTAACAAGTAAGTCAGTATATCCTTTAAATAAACCATACCCATGAAATGAAGGTGTTAATGTCTTCGATACTTTGACTTTTATACTTTGACTTTGATAGATATAATGCATGTACCTGGTCAGGAGTATGCATAGGTGCCATTCATGTTTTTGTAATTGTGATGTTCTATGTAAACCCATTATTTTTTGTATAATATATAGTTTGAATTTTATGATGATGGTTTCTGGGTAAGAATTAGGATGTTGTTCTCAGTTAACCTGCCATATTGCACTGCTTGTTTATTGAACTCAAACGTATTCAAATGTACTGTGTATGATGAATAAGTAAATAAATAAATATATATAATTATATATCTACAATATACACCAACGATTATTACTTAAGTCATGTATTGTATGGCCGTGGTTATTGATAAGTAATTAAATTTGAGACATTGACTTATTTATCCAATCAACAGCTGTCACAAAAGACAATCTAAAAAAAACAAACTTTGCAGGTATTTTTATTATACTACTGTTTTTTTAAAATCTCTCAAATATGCTAAAATACATTGAACTAATATATTTACCCATGCATTACACACTCCACCGCCAACAAATATAATTTGCACACATTCATCAGCTGACACATATTCTCACTCACTCACTACTACTAACCATGACAAAATCATGTACAAAAATTACCTCACTCACTAATACATACACTTACTAAGACACATCTGTTGACCTTAAAGGGACATGCCCAGGTCTAAAATCATAAAAAAATCTGTGATTTTATTTTAGATTTATAATATGACCATATGATGTAAACATGTCCATAGACTAGAACTGCATAAGTTTTTTTATTTTTGTACTGCGCATTCACCAGTTAGGCTAGATATAGAGACGAAATTCCTGATTTCTAATTATTGACAACCGTGTAAAAAATAAGAAATACGGGAATTTCGTCTCTATATCTAGCCTTACTGGTAAGCACGCAGCACAAAAATAAAAAAAAACTTCTGCAGTTCCAGTCCATGGACATGTCACTCACTCACTCACTCACTCACTCACTCACTCACTCACTCACTCACTCACTCACTCACTCACTCACTCACTCACTCACTCACTCACTCACTCACTCACTCACTCACTCACTCACTCACTCACTCACTCACTCACTCACTCACTCACTCACTCACTCACTCACTCACTCACTCACTCACTCACTCACTCACTCTATCCTTATTTATCTTCCCAATACAGCTTTCTACGCGCTGTATCTTCTGGAGGTGTTGATGTCGAAGCTGGGTCACTCACGTTCACGCATTCATGTATGTTTTCATAAATCTTTCTCAATTTCTATATATCAAGGGTTAGGCCACAGCAAATTAATTTGATAAATGACGGATTCGCCGCTTCGATTTTACAGCGATTGCGATTGCGATTTTTTTTGGAGATACCATTTATTATTTTTTCATTTCACCGCTCCATTTTTATTTGCATACACCAGTTTCATAATTTTTCCTTGATATCGTGTGTCCCGTGAAGACAAGGTTTTGAAAAAAAAATCGTTTCTTCGCTCGCCCCATTTTTGCAGGAAATCAATTAAAAAAAAATGTTGCATCTTTGCTCGCTGCATTTTTGGGGAAAATCTTTTTTTTTTTTTAATAAAATTGCTTGCTCCATTTTTTTCTGCTGAGGATCCGTCATCCATAAAATTAATTTAGTGTGGCCTGCGTCACTTTGTGTATATCAACACGAAGCTGTAATGTTGCTATTCACCTGTCTCTTAGACTTTTCAAATTGGTGGTGAGTTGTCTCTGTTCTGGATGAGTGCGCATGTTAGATTAAGCCTGTACTATTACTAAAATAAAAACAGATCAGGTACAAAGTCTATTGAATGTTTGTTGTCCCCACCTTTTTATTTTTGGCTTGTTTCTGATCTAAAGATGTAGTTTACATAATCGCCGAATGATGCTGACAGCATCGTAACCTCTGTTTTGATATGTTATTACTGCTCACCAAAATTGATAACATATAGGCTACGCCAAACATTGATGTTTTGTCCCGATAAACAATAGTCAATGAAGGCACTTTATAGCATGTAGACAGTTGTGTAATGATAAGTCTGTGTTACTGGCACGAATGAGATACAGCATTTTTTATCATCAATCAATTTAGGAGGTTATGCTATGAATTAATTTATCGTTAAATTATATTGCTTCCACTGTAACATACATATTATTATAATTTCCTAATTGAATTATAGCTATAAGTTAGTTAAATCAGCTCGATGCCCAATATTAATTATTATGCATATTTTAATACTTAGATTGAGCTTAAAATGATTCTTTAACTGTGCTGATGTTATACATTTTAGGATGGTCACAGTGACACGGAAGCATCAGGAATAGATCAAGATTCCTTCAACAAAACTAAGGTACTACCAGATCATATTATCAGGGCAGTGGGGTGTAAAATACCATCCAGTACTTGTAGTGGATGTCCTGAAAAAGTTGTATATGCAATTGGAGGTAATTCGACTGTATTAGGCTAACTCGACCCGAAGGAGCAACATGGGATGTGTGCCAAATTCTCTACCAGGACAAAAAATGGCACAGCCTATCTAAAAGGGTGTTTTCCCATCCCGAATGCTGATTCTACATGACTTTTGTTTAGCTATATTATACTATTATCATGCAATTTATGCATGTGGCACTTAAATTATTCAGAATATCTATGTTTATCAATTTCTAGAAAATTTTTAGATTTTTTTCTTTAGCTTGATAATATTATAGTGTACCCAGCTGACACTAATAGCAATAGAAAGGCAGATATATTTGTCAAATGTCTGAAGCCATCAACCTTTTTTTACACTTTATTAATTATGGTTAGATTTATTTAAAAATAATTTCGACTTTGACCAATACACTTGTATATTTAGAGATTCAGCAAGCATCATATTGGTTGTATATTAAAGGTAAATCAATAGTTCCTGAAATTGACAGTTCAACGTTTAATGGCCGGCCACTTTTATGTTCTGTAGCAATATGCTGGATGAATGAATCTCAATCCCGCAAAAGCGGGATAATCTCGGTTCGCAATCCCTGGGCATGCCCTTTATCTAAATAAAACGTGTTTTTGCGAAAAAATAATAATACGCAAACAAAATCTGATTACTTGGATTTGTGACAGTCTAACAATGGCACATAATTAACGTGTCACTTCGCAATATGCCCTCCCCTAGACTTTAATATGAGCTGTATACTCGTGCCTCCCAGTATTGTGACAGTGAAGAACGTTAATAAACCTTACATTCTCCTGATCATCAGAATATACTCTTTCAATATAAAAAATAAAAACGGGTACTCAAACATCTGCTTTTTTCTATTTCCACATGCAAAAGCTTTGTCATGTTGAAATAAAAAAAACTCTCAGTACACGACATATATTGAAGGCAGCATATGCCTTATTACTACCGACGTACGGACTACATTAAATTATAGCTTTCCTGATTCTGATTTTTTTGAAGCAAGAAATGACCATCTAATGTAAATAAAATGGTATCAAAATCATATAACTGTAATATTTACACCCAATCCCGCTGGAAAACGACACATCGTAACTCTCTAGTATTTGTTTAATGGTATACACATGTGGATCTGTATGGGGAGACCTCAAGACATGCGTCACTTTGAATTTCTTCAGCATATCATGTGGACAATGTGATGTTAAATCAGCCCATCATTATGTGTATCATTTCAGATTGACAATCACGTGGTGTCCTCTAATGCCATCGAAATGAGTGAGACAACTCCTGGGAATCAAACATCTTGTTGTGAGTATTTGAGGCTCATTGTAAGCAATCATAAAGATGATAATGCATTCATCTTCTGCAGTAAGGGTGTAGTTTTAGATGGGGCAGAGCGTGCTTGTGAATTCTCTATAACATAAACGAGATTATTATTTGTGACAACAACATCATTCCATCTTCCTCAGTTCGCAACCTTGTGTCATTTTTTACTATGACTATGGAAGCGCATGTCAACAGTGTTAGTCGCTCTTCTTACTTCCACCTGCACCAGAAATCATTTAAAGAATGCTGCATATGAAAACACCTGTCATCATTGTCCAGGCTCTAGTCATTTCCTGACTTGACTACTGCAACTCTCTGCTATGTGGACTTCCATCTATACTCATAAAGAGGCTGCAGATGATGCAAAATTCAGCAACTAGAGTGATAGCTATAACCGACAGAAGGGACAATATCTCAAACGTCACATACCGCATAAAGTATAAGATCCTGCTACTGACATACATGTATCGTACTTTACATGGCCTCGTCCCAACCTACATCACAGAGCCGCTAGTGCCTGAAACACCACCTTGAACACTTTGCTCCAGCACAGTAAAGCAGTTTTTGGTAGTCTAACAATCCAGACTTCGATACTAGGATTTTTGCAACTGCGGCTCCAGCAGAGTTTGGAGAACCAGATTCATGTGACCTATTTGGAAGGTCGTTAAAACACTCACCTGTTTTGGCAAGTGTTTGGTGACCTCATGCAAATTAATGACTTTTTTTTCGCATGTTCGGCACTCTGAAAAGCTTACAGCTGGATACATGGACTATATGAGATTTCATTCATTCATCCATTCATGGAAAACTGTTGTTCAACAGATTATGTGTCGACATGTTAAAATACATTTATAAAAAACATTGTTTTATAATATCTTTGACAATGTATGTATTTGTTAACATTGTGATGTATATATACATATATATTCTGTGGTAATATAAATGTACATATAAAGCTAGCTTTAATTATTTCACCCATATAATGTTTTAGTTTTGCCTTGCATTATTGTGAGGAACTTCTTTTTATCTCCAGTGTCTTTTCGGAGCATCAAGCCTGTAGCATGGATGGTGTTGTTCGGTGACGGTGTACATAACTTTGCTGATGGTCTGGCTATTGGTGGGGCATTCTCTGTCAGTATCACCAGCGGGGTGTCCACATCTCTAGCCATCCTTTGTCATGAGCTGCCACACGAACTCGGTACGTTAAATTAATATCTTGTTGTCCTTGGCTAATAATTATATGTTTTAATAAAACCCACATTTTTATTATCATTTCAGCAAATCCATTATTAAAACATCATTTTTAAATACGCTTCGCATCAAAATGTATCTATCTGGTTCCCCATAGCTCTCAATGATGCCCCAAATTTCAAGCGAGCGGCTTCCAGGCCCAGAGCCGTGTTTTGGGACGATCCTTAAGATAGCTTAACCTTTACAATGCTAAGATAATGTTGTATAATCCATGGAGACCAAAGGATTTTGTTCAATTTGAAATCATCATAAATGTCTTAGTAGGCTCTTTCTGCTTTCTTTGAATACCTATGTTATGGGTCTACGGTCATTAGAAATGTTCTAATTCTTTCAGTGCGTGGACCATCTTCATACACCAGAATCTGATGTCACAGATGATAGGCCTACATACATGTTATTCCTAAATAACTTCACTTTTGAGATCATTGATTTTACCAGCTAGTCATCCCCTAGTGGATACCAAAACACCGTTGTATTAGGGCACTCCGACGCTTATTACAGCTTAATAATAACTGACCCGGTCAATTACAATAGGCTATACTCCTTACAGCAGATTTGCATCTATTGTACATTAAATCACCTTAAATCATATCGTTTGATACTAACAGATGTATCAAGAAGAAACATTGTACAATACCATACTTTAAAATAATTCTGGAATATAGATATTAGTTATTTTCATCATATATTCCATCTACTTTACAGATTTGGGGGAACTTGCTTTTATTGACTTTTTGCATATGTTTATTTACCATACCTTCTGTTCTGTTATAATCCAGGGGATTTTGCAATACTTCTCAACTCTGGTTTTAAGCCACTTGTTGCTCTATTCTTGAATGTACTGTCGGCTCTCACAGCCTTTATAGGGCTCTATGTGGGCCTCTCCCTCGCCTCAGACGAATCAGCCAGACAATGGATCTTCACCTTGGCTGCTGGCATGTTCCTCTACATAGCCCTGGCAGACATGGTGGGTACTCTACACATCTCTAATAATATTAACACTTACAACACAATATTTGTGTATGAGCGATTGGAAACCAAAAGGTTTTTTTTAATTTGAATTTATGATAAATGGCTGATTTAGCTCTTCCTGTTTCTGCTGGCAAATTTGAATGGCAGATTTTATATTTGAAGTCATTATTAATGTCTTAGTTAGCATGTTCATCCACATAGCAATTGCAGACAAAGTGGGTTTTTTACATATTATCAAATCTGAGTATACAATTTTAGATATTCAAATCTGCTTTGAATTTGTTTTCTATTTTCAGATACCAGAGCTGTTATACATGCTGCAAAAAGGACCATTTTGGAGAATATTTATATTTCAGAACATCGGTTTACTGCTGGGCTGCCTGATTCTGGTTCTTCTCAATCTCTACGAGGAACACATACAAGTATAAGAGGAATGCTGGAACGTAGATGATTATCACATTCTCCCGAGATATAGGCCCTACAAGCCATCAAGTTATCTCAACCTGTGCTGTGATCTGTGGAGTTTAATCAACAATATAAAATATTTTATTATCAGAATAAGTGAGAAATAAGAGCAACATCTTCAAAGTAATTGATTTACATTTGAGACACGTGATTGGTTGAGATTGACATCACGTCACTTTGTTGAATGCTGATCCTCTATATCATTTAACTAGCAAACATAAGAGAGTGAGTCAATGCTGCTGTGGCGTTGGGCAAGCGTCTACAAGGCTGGTGCAATATTAACCCTTTAAGCCTTCACGATGCATTAAAGCTTCTTTTTACAACCCTGAAAACCGACCTAAGTTTCCTATGACAAAGGGTTTTAGAACGAAAATTTCCCTGAAACTGGTTTATCAATGCATGGTAATTTTCTTCAAAACACATCAAATCATCCACTTCATCCACTACAAGACGAGTATTGCGACAGCAATTCGCGGCTTGTGGTGTTGAAGATGACAATGGTAAATTCAGGCTTAAAAGGGTTAAAACCACATTGGTTTAACGGGACTGGCTCAGGCTAAAATCATCAAAAAATCGGTGATTTTATTTTGGCTTTTTAATATGACCATATGATGCAAACATGTCCATAGACTAGAACTGCAAAAGTTTTTAAATTTTTGTGCTGCGCATTTACCAGTTAGGCTAGATATAGAGACAAAATTCCTGATTTATTATTCTGGACAACTATGTCAAAAATAAGAAATACGGAATTTCGTCTCTACATCTAGCCTAACTGGTGAATAGGCATTTATTTAAGATAATACATTTCTAAGGGTACCGGAATTAGTTGTAAAGTAAAAAGAGTCAGTTAAACATTACCACATTACTTTCATTGTATAATTGTTTTGTGGATCCATATTTTTTTATTTGATTGTACCATTGGGTTGCGGCTGCTAATGTACATCTACAGCAGATGATCTAGTTACAGAAACGTAAGAATAATACATTATTCAAAGAGATCAGAAACTTCTACTCTAAATTTTTCAGAAATTTAATTTAGCAAATTAAGGGAATTTAGAATACTTGACTGTATATAAAGTACAATAAAATACACATGGACAATACTAGACAATAAAAAGATTATAACATAATATAAAATTATCCTTATCTCAAAGAACTAGAAAATAAAAGGGATTTAGCATAGGGAATAATATATCTTATAAATTTTATACAAATGCTGCCAATAATTAATTTAAATCATCTTTAAAAATATGTTGCTTGTCATGTTGAATATGTACGTTTTGACGTTGATGTATTTTTTTTGTTTGTATATACAAGCAAAGATTAGTTTGTGTGAAAACTGTATTGTTTTGCTCTATTACAGGAAGAATAGGCCGACTGAGCTTCACTCCTGTTTTTTTAATGAATGTATATTTTTGAATGAAATCAATAAAATTATTTTATGTTTATGTTAAGTTATTAATCATTCTATGCTCAAACCAATCAGCTAATGTTGCGTTCACTGTTTTATTTGGTTCTCAAAAATTGTTCTTGTGGTTCCCATATATATATATATATATATATATATATATTAGTCAAAATAATATATTGTTGATAAACCCTTTATTAGAACGGGGCCCTGATGCAGTGGTTAAAGCTGCCTGCTTGGAAAGTCCCCACTCTGGCACTCAAGTTTCAGAGAGACAGATCCACACTCACTCGTAATGATTCAATATTGTGGGTACCTTCCGTGACCGAGGGGTAAGATGATCGGCCTCAGACCGCCAGGGCTCGAATTTCGAATCATGTGTCTGGAGGGCAGTGTCAACTCATTCATTCCAGCATTTTCAAGAGGCTCTCCTGGCCCAGTTTAGCCTATATGTACACAAAAGTGGTCTAAAACCCCATTCATTTCATTTCAAATACTTTATTTCATTAAGGTATAACAAAATCACATGTTGACATAAATGTAAGTAGATAACTAATTTGTATGATGAAGTACATTATGACGTATTAGCCCACTGAGTATTGCTTATCTACCGTGGGTTTATCAATGTTATGAAAAACTGAAAGCATTACATGAACATATATATACGGTCGATTCCCACAAAAGTAATGAATTCGGACCTTATATTGAAAAAGTTCATTTTCTCAATATTCAAAATAAACAGCGCCTTTATATAACGCAATCGGAAGCGCCGCACCTCTACCTAATCAATAGCCAAGACTTTTTTGCTTTAGTTAATTTGAATTTTTTTAATTCAGATTTTTTGAAAAAGAAAAACTTGTGTAACCCCACGAATACAGTTTGTGTTATGATATCTGAGTAAATCAATATTGCCCAATATAAAAATTGTACACACTATATCTATGACATGAGCTGTTCTTGCTATTTATTTGCTGAACCGTATTCATTGTTGAGCATATCCACAAAATAATGTTGCTAATAAAAAAATAGGTGCAATAATTTAAGGTGCGTTTTTTAGCCATACGAATGCGCTTTCGTGTTCTATGAAACGAAAACTAATACAGATTAACACAAGCTCTTCTCTCTGAATACACTTGTGATACAAATGTATAATATGGGCAAGGTAACGTATCAGAAAATTATACAATTTTTTTATTTCTCTCATTGAACAGGGCGGGGGCCCTAGGGTAGTGGTTAGCACCGCTGCCTTTCACACCAGAGTTCGGGGTTCGGTTCCCGGTCTCGGCGGTTTGAAAGAAACAAAAATCACGTGTGAAAGTCAGTATTGTGGGGAGCCTCCGTGACCGAGAGGTAGCGTGCTCAGCCCCAGACCGTCAGGGCTCGAATTTCAAATCCTGTGTCTGGAGGACAGTGTCATCTCAATCATCTCACCATCATCAGGAGGTTCTCCTGGCCCAGTTTAGCATATATGTGCACAAAGGTGGCCTAAAGCCCAATTCATTCATTTCTTCCATTAAACACTACGGAGTGTAGAAATATATGTAACCCTACTAATTTTAAATAAAGAAATGACAGCTGTGGAATCCCATGAAAGCACATGGTAGTTTACAACCTTGTCTAACAGAATAACAGATTTTAGTGGTAATATAGATATTTGAAACGTCAGCAATGTTTGAATTTTTAATATTACCTACAAATTATCACAGTGCTACATTTCACTGTGTAGGTGTGGAGAATGCAGGAGTTAATTGAATATTTATTCATTATCATTATCATGCATTATCATGTCATGACATGGCAATATGTGAACGATATAGTTTAAAATATTTTTATGTAATAGAAGAGCCACCATAGATTGATAATATTGTCACTCGTAGGGTTACACAATTGTTCGGTAATCGTAGGGTTGTTATCTACAAGAGAAAAACGTTAAACGATTACAAATATATTATTGTTCTCATTGCAAAACAGGCCTAGAATAAAGCTAAAATCATAGCGAGCACGTATAAGGTGTAAGAGTAAAAAATCTAATAAATACTCTACCCAAAAAATAAATACATGTTTTTAAAACGTTTAAAAATTATTTTAACTCACCAATGCAAATGCAAATTTACTGTTAATATACTTTGTTATACATCATATTAAAAAATATATCTAACCTGTATTCTTTTTTATATTACACATATTGGAAATATTTATTCAAGCATATCTAGCATCTAAAAGAGTTCACCACTGTGTGTATTCGTAGGGTTACCAATTTCACAAATAGCTTCTATGTTGTAAAAAAGAATATGAGTTTAATTAGCATTGAGAGACATTTCTCTAAAACACAATATTTTTCAAAAACAATATATATAAGCAAGAAAAAACAAGTGGTATTTTAAAACGTGTGTGATACAATAGCGCCATAAACACTGTGTCTGACTTCACCAGTTGGAAATACATAAAATTATCTGACAAATTAGATATTTTGGTGGTGTTGTATTTTTATGCCAGAACTAAAAAACTGTCACGGTCAACGCAGTGTTATCGTAACTATACCCCCCCCCCCCCCGCCTTTCCCGCTGACTGTTACATCACACCTCTTCACTCTTTAATAACACTTTGTATCCCCTGTCATGTTATTAGAGTTCATTGACATAATTTAGTTCTTTATTAATTTAACTTAATGACAGGAATATCATGATTGAATATATAATTTTATATTAGGTCTGTAATATTTATATTGTGATATAATTGTTTTGCTTAATTCGACTGGTAAACACATCAGAAAATAAAATACAAAGACAGACTCAGACTCAGACAGGAGAATAAATGACTTTAGGACTAAGAGCTAAGCCACCCCTTATCCACCCACCGCAAGCTTGCCGAAAAACAAAGATTTTATCTTATTATTTTGCCAAATTAAATCGATAAAACATAGCAAAACGCTTGGTGTATTGGGTATATATCGTCATATAATATTAATAACCTATAGAGTTTATTTAAGTATCATGAAAAAACATCGCCTTGATATTTGACCGCTAATTAATATGGTGTATGTACGGTGTATATTATTACTAAAGTATTCAACAGCTCCCGTGTCAACAACTACAAATTACACGTAAACATTATATTTACATTAGGATATCATTTTTTTCGAATTTCAAATAGTGGAGCTGTTCAATACCCGCAATTAAATAATATATACGCGTACATTTATGAAAATATTTGACTTAGGGACTTAAAGTGCTGCATAGAACCATAAGTACCCCGGGTGAGCATAAAACATTCACCAATGCTGGCTCAATACTGGGCCAACGTTGCAGACGCTGACAACACTAAAACAACACCGCATGAATGTATCAATTTTACGGGGAGTGCGTTGTCGCTTTCAGAGAACAACGACCGGTCGGTGTTTTTAATACCCCACGCGCCTCTGTGGCAGGCATGTGCAACCTTCACAATAACTGATTACCCCTCCACGACAATGTGACGTTCTTGCATTTGTGTTTAGATTTAAAAAAAAAAAAAAATTTTAATTCCTTTTTTAATTCCACCTACTTTTTAATAATTCCAATTCAATTCCAATCCCCTAAAAGTTAATTCTCATTCACAATCCAATTTCTGGAATTAGACTTGGAATTAGTTCTAATTCCAGATCAATTCCGGAACTGAACCCAGGTCTGATCCTCATCATAAGTATCCTCATGATCGTCTTCATCCATGTGATCAGAATTAATTAAACGTGAGCGGCCTAAAGCTCATCTGTCTTTTTCAGGTAGAAACTTGCAGGCAGTGTGATGTATGATTAGGACGTCCTGTCGTCTTGCATAAAATGCAAGAGCGAAACTATGATTTAGGTTTCCTAAAACCACCTCCAAACGCTCCGGCGCATAACATTTTTGAATCTTTTGACTGGATAGTTCTTCCATAAGTGAGCTTAGTGCCCGAGATATTTCAGGTTTCAGTGAAGCAAGGGGTTTATTACGTAACTCAGTACCATATTGTTGACGGACTAATTAGGGTAAAGAGGAGTCGAGAAGCTGCAGCCAAGTGAATACTATTGTGTTTTCTAAGGTGGGTGTAAGGTCTTCATCTGAATTTATGGTGATACGACAATCTGCAGTAAGCAGATGATCTTCAAAGAAGCCAACAATGCGTTGATAGAGATCCTTAGGTCTTTTGTCAGGTTGTCGTTTGATTGAAGCTAGATCGAGGAAATGCGAGCCAGATGACTGAAAGCCGAAATGCTGTCTTTTTTTTGCCAGATTTCGTTTAAGGAAATGGAGTTCTTGATAATGGAATTTCTAGAAATTACCGGACAGTAATTAGCTACTTGGCTCAACATTAGTTCAAGATGAGCATTGTCCAGATAGATCAGGGTTTTTACTAGCAACTAGTCCTCTGGTAGGATTTGCTGTAGTCTGTGAAGAAAGCGAGCGAAATTAGGGTCAAGTAACATAATGTAAAGTAAGCTTTGACGCCAATTTTCAAAGGAATTGATTGTTTCATTTTTTGTCAAAGACCGTTGCTTTGGAGCGCGCTGTGAAGCCATGATTAGACCAGACTATTTTAAATTCAAATTAAGCCTCAGTCGGTGGGCGATAATAACATAAAATAGACTGATTTCTGCTACCGCGGGCGATAATAGGTCAATTTCCGTGTTTTTTCTATTTTAATTCACTATAATAGCGAGGTTTATATGTGGTTCTTTTAACAGGCTTCGCTTTGTTGTAGTCTTTCTACAGCCGTGGGTTCAACGTCGCTGCCACCACGCCAATATAGAGCAAACCACCAGTTTTCGCATATAAGTTTTATTGAGATAAACACAGAACTAAGATTCGCTGGAGACGGAGCAAGATGAAAAACCATGAACATCAAAGAGGTTGTAGCATGGCGCATATGTAACCATTTTTAAAAGACAAAATGTGTCTTAAATTTAAGATAACATTATATGTTTTTACCTAATTTTTACAGATTAAAAACAAATTCAGCACCAAAAAGCTGTGTATCGTGTGAAACAACACCTGAAATGATTGAAAATAAAACGTCGTTCTTCAGAACTCTTAGGGTTAAGCTGCAGAAATAACATACAAGTCACAGCCTGTTGCTGGAGCGCTGGGCAAACTGGCGGCGTGTACCCAGCGCCTGCTTCGAGGGCTCATGCAGCGCAAGGCAGGCGTGTTGCAGTGACTGCCCGACGCCCTTAATGAGCAGCCATGTAATACAAAGCAAGCATATTTGGAGTTGATAAGACGTTGTTCTAGCGCGCCCTACGTGTTGCTGGCGGTCTTCTGGCGTGTACATTTGGGCGGTCATATGGGTTCAATATTTTAAACATACCCAACTTGCTTTGGCGATTACAAGGCGCACAAAAATTTGAGTAGCGTTAGTGCAGTGCGCTCCACGAACCGGTAGCGAGTGTTAATGCTCGACCCACGCACAACAGACGCTTTAGCAAAAAATAATCAATTTTCAGTGCAAAGGGTCGTGCTACGACTATGCGTGACTGAGCCTTAGGGCTATAAAAAAACTCAAAAAAGCTGGCACTGAGCTCACAATACCGCCAAAACGAATTTGTTTCTATCGCATGTCCAGCGAACATATAATGTATATGGGGCGCGCTAAATGTTTTCTAACTTATTCACGCCACTCGCTGGTGATGGGCAATGCATTCGCTTATTTTGTTGCCCTGCTAACGTGCATTGCGATAGCGAAATGCTGTGTATTGACTAATTTATACGCCTCATTTATTTATAACCTGCTGTATATTTGTCTTAAACTCGCTGGCTCTTCTCATATCTCTAAAAAAATAATGACGCACAACGACGCACTGCTCAAATTTTTGTCATTTAAGGCGTAGGCTGTGCGTCGTGTATGTGTGACTGGGGCATTAGTAGCTGTAAATTACCAGTACCCATGAATGTAACTTTTGGCCTCTGTAATGCACATAGAATCCCCTCACTCACTTGGTTGCTTATTATGACGTTCAAAACCTAGTGATAATAAGGCGTATCCCTGGAAGCACGAGGCGTTGAACTACTGACGACCGCGTACCCATAGAACACAAGACCGAATGCCGGGCCAGCGCTATAGACGTTGGATCAACGATCGATGGAAGCTGACTTGATGAAGCATGGCAAGAAGCAGATCTGTACAGCAGATTAATAGTATCTCAAATAATGATTGGCAATCATTACAACAGATCAATTGAAGCAAACGAGTTAACTCTACAGGCAATTTTTAATCTCTGGTTCGAAACATTTCTCGATGATCATCCAGGCATTTTTTAGTTGAGATAGTGTCCTTTAATCTCGAAAAGCAGCGGCGCGAGCATGATGCCATTGGCAACACTTACCCAATGTATAAACCGTAATGACACTTTTCCAATTCCAGAGGGCTATACGGACAGGTAACTGGTACCTCTATTTAGCATCTTTGGAACATCTTTGCAAGTACTTCTTTGCCTACTCAAGCCTGGATTACGCTAAAAACATTCCATAATTCCTTGCTCGCATGGATGATATCAAAACGTCTGATCCAATGTTTTGACAAAGTTCTACCGGTGGGGAGTTTGCTGTAAATACTAGTAGAGGAGAATGACATGGCAGCTTACAACTGTTTTGTTGAGGACCGCATTACCGGCATTGTCAATTTATGGTCAACCAAGGTCAAACAACAAACATGGACATCAGCTGCCAAAGAACATAGGATCTGAGGTATTAAACCTGAAGGCAACTAAGCCTCTCTTCTCAAGGCTACTGATTATTTCCCGCTTATCTCGAGAAATTGTCGATCTGGAAGAAGTTATAGGGTTGCCTGCACCAACATAATTCTGGTGACACCTGGTGGATCCATTCATCCCTCTACAGACAAGAGCACAGTCATAATGCTGCTGGAAGATCTGGTCCCAAATGACATAACCCAAGCTTATGTAGAAAATTGTGAATTTGAATATCTATCAATCATGTGTCTTCTGGTTGATGGGATGAGAGTGGTACAGGAGTTGATGGCAGTGAGGAGCTTTGAAACTTGTAAGGATCTTGCAACTTCCTATGTGGCATTAATTGACTCAAAGCCTCGGGGATATCGTAATGTTAGGGTTATATCTTGATGATTACACCAAAAAAGTATCCGTGAAGGAGAAGACAAGTGAGCGACAGAAAGGCAAGATCAAAGAGAGTAAAGCTTACATTGTCCAAGACTGCACAGTGATCAAAGACAAAAATGTGTTTTTAGGTACCCTAACACTAGGGTAGCCGTACATTTCTAACAATAAAACGATACACCTGAGCAAAATAAAGTTTTTTAACTGTACATAATGTTCTAATCATTTATAACAGACTATTCATTCAGTAAATTCATGGTGAAATAAGAATACCATCCTCCTATCTGTTGATTAATATGATGGCATATAAGCATTAGTGTATGTCACGTGAAATCTGGCAGACATCTTGGATTGTGCTAAGTACTTTCAGATTTTGCCATTATGTCTTACACGAAACAGAGTCCCTGGACGTCTGGGCAGGCCTGGGGGGTGAATCCCCTAGACATGCCCAGAACCCCTTGTTGGTCGAGTTAAGGAAAACACTCTCAAACCCACCATGCCCTATCACCCACCCCACGTCATCATCTGTACATCATTCATCTCATCAATGGACTGCACCGGTTTTATCATATTACATTGTCACTTAAAGCTGCATAACTGTTTTGCTTATTTTAATCAAAAGATTAATCCATGGAGAATGGTGTTTTATTTATTTATTTTACTGCTCCGGTTACTGAGTTATTAAGGATTTAAGTTTTTTTTTTTTGATATTGTTGCCCCACCAAAACAAAGACCTGATCACAGCGGAGTAAGTCACACTGTCTGTATAACCAGGACATTAAAAGTACCAGGTGGCAGATAAAGGTCATCATTAAAAAAAGAGTGGAAGACTTTTAAAATTATTCTTATTTTTTAAGTGATCATGGATACATTTCACAGTACAAAGTTATTACTTTGTGTGATATGAGTTATATCTACATATAATGTCATGTTTAATTTCGGTACCGGTATAGAAAATGTCACTCACTTGTAAAAGAGGACCCTGTTTTTGTATGGTGCTTTTAAGTGTGGGCCAGCATCTGAGCCTTTGGCGCGCCATTAAGACGCTCTCTCCCGACCGTGAGAAATTGCAGTCCCAATTACATCAAATTCAGTGATGTAAATCATCTTTTTTTGCGCAGTCTTTTATTTGATACCTCACGGGCATTTCAAAATATAGTGACAATGCTATGAGGGAATTCAAAGTGAATTTTGAATGACAAGAGAAACAAGATCAATAGTGACTATGCTATTAGAAAATATCTGACTATTTTATTTCATCGTTAGTCATCACATACAGTTATATAAATAGCGAAATGCGGTCAAATAAAATAATTGTATAAAAAGCAGCCTTTACAATACCGGTAGCTGAGTTAACCCAGCAAACAAGAGGCATTCAACCATTGATGGGTTAATGTTGTACCAGCGTCATAGAAGCTGGACCAACATTGAGCCATCAATGGGTCAGTGACTCGGGCCTGCTTAGTTATCATACGGGCTGACCTAGTCTTAGGACACCAACCTGTGGTTGTGTGAGCTTGGCATCGCAGCCAACACGAGGCATTGATCCGATGTCAAACTAATTCGTGGCCATCGTCTACGGCTCTGGCCCAGCGTTAGACCAATGCGGCTCAACGTTTCGTGTTTGTTATTAAGGGGTTTGATGTTGGTCTAATGTAACATTATATTGGCCCACAATTAACCACTATTAATATTACGTACATATTGTACACAGACGGACGATTTACCACACCATATAACTTGATGGTGTATCGCGTCGTGATCTAATCCGGCTACATTTACATCGATTTTGTCCATTTATAAAGCCTTTAAAAATATATGAATGATTGTGTTGAACATTTTAGGTTATTTCGGTCAAAATAAACAAAACAGTTATGCAGCTTTAACATCTGCATCTATCCAGTTGTCTGCTACGTATAAAGCCCGAGGTGATCACCAATCTTTGCTGTGAAAAAGGTCGAGGCCGAAGGCCGATGCCTTTTTCACAGCTAAGAATCTCAAGCTCCGAGGGTTTTAACTGATTTAAAACACATCTCACCATAATGAGGATCCCTCATAATCAACAGCTCGGTCACATCTGACTGATTATAGTACCATTTAGGCCTACCATGATAATTGGTCTGTAGGCCTACTTGGTCAACAATAACTGTCCATTCCTGGCTTAGAGTGTAGTGGTCGGACAGAGCAAATAATGTAGTGTTGTGTTTTAACGACAGTTGTCTGGTTGTCAGACCTGATGGGACAAGATAGTTAAACGCGACTACAATCGTTTTCAACTCTTAGGGGACTATGTTTTTTTCTCTGTTTTAGAGGAACGCGCGCATTAGATTTAGGCCGCGCATTACCAAAAAAACATGTGTTTTTTCTGCCCACCGCGCGCATTAGATTGTTGCCGATTTTCGAAAAAACAGTAAATTTCGGGAGATAAAAAAAACATTCTGAAATAAGATAAAAAACAAATTCTAGCTATGTTTTTTTGCTTGTTTTGTTACGTCGCCCTCATTAACTTTTTTTTAAATAGGTCAAAAGTTTTTTTTATTTCGTCTCCCTCATTACCTTTTCTAGAAATTTGGCAAATGTTTTTTTTTATTTGGGCGCCCTCATCAACTTTTCCAAAAATAGGTTCAATGTTTTTTTTTCTTAAATGTTTTTTTTACCGCCCTCCCTCATTAGATTTGTATTTTTTTCTGATCTAAAACAGAGAAATGAAAAACAGTGGCCTTACAGTGCGGGGATTGACTTTGTCGTCAGAATCAGACGTCTGTAGTAGATCCCCGCACTATGAGAGTAAACATATTAATAATGGCCGTAGACCCATAACATAACTATTTGAATGATTCGGAAAGATCTAACTAAGACATGTATGATGATTTCAAATTGAAAAACCCCCTTTGGTCTCCATGGTTTAAAAAAAAATATTCAGCGCTTTAAGGGTTTATCTGTCCTATAAGCAGGTTAATTCACTCTCATTGGGAATGAAATGTGTGTTGAAATATCGATACTTGTAAATATTTCCGTCTCAAATTAAACAAGTATGATTATTAAAATTAATAAAACAATAATGGTAAAATATTAAATTTATTAACTTGGCGTTTTTAGCTTGACGTCAGACTTCCGCACTGAAAGAATTACAATATTTCTTATGGTCGTAGACCCATAACATAGGTATTCAAATAAAGCAGAAAGAGCTGACTAGGACATTTATGATGGTTTCAAATTGAAAAATTCCTTTGGTTTTCATGGTTTATATTCCAGCGTTGTACGGGTTGATTGGTGTGTGTAAAATTCGACCTTTTTGTCCTCAAATGATCTTTATCACACAGTTATAGATCATTACGTGGTAATTATTATAGCTGATTCACATATAAAAAAACGATATTAATAGATAGGCAGATTTCATGTGCACATAACAGTTTTGGTGTAAATATATTCTATAGATCAGTAGTTCTGGGTAAACTGGTAAACGTTTTTCAAATCCTGTGTCTGGAGGGCAGTGTCATCGCATTCACACCACTATCCTCGAGAGGTTGTCCTGGCCCAGTTTAGCCTACATGGGCACAAATTCGGCCTAAAACTCCATTAATTTCATTTCCTAACGATGCCGTGCACATATATTATGTGTAAAACTTCCTGTGCCGTGATTATAGATCGTAACAATTAACGATCTACTTGGCTACGTTATATTTTAGTTTTATAAAATTTAAAGTAGATCGGCAGATTTCGTGTAGGCTTGCAATGAACAATTATTTTTGTGAGAAAGAATCGATGTGAAGCGTACGTTATGAACTCGGGGTAAAAGTGCAGCGTTCTAACCTCTGAATCATCTACTTTGTCACAAAGTCGACGTCTACAATTAAAGCGACACAATCAGGCCAAAAATCTTCCAAAAGCCAAAATTTCTCCTTAAAAAATTTGGCTCCTTGATATGCCCATAGTATGTGACTGAACATGTTCACAGACTAGAATTGCCGAAGTCTTTTAAATTGTGGGTTGCGGTGGTAAAGTAGCAAGTGTACCGAAAACCCTGTTTATCAATTATTCCTGTGTTTCTTACTTTGAACATGCATATCTGAAGTTAAATCTCGTGCTTATATTTCTTTTAACTAGAAAATGCGCAACACAAAATTTAAAAAAAAATATGGATATGTTGACATATTATGGACATATGAAGGAGCCAAAAAAATGATGATTTTGGTCTGCTTGTGTTGCTTTATAGTAAATTTAAGTGAATTTGTAAATTTTAAAGAACATACGATCTTTTATCTATGATAATACATATTTTTAAGTGATGCCTTGATACTTTTAAATCCAGCACGGTTTCTGAAAAGCCAAGAAAATGTGGGACAAAACCAAACGCAAAGAATAACTTGCTGATTGCATCACAATATGATACATATCATTATTTTATAAAATGATCAGAAATGATTATGCATTATTTAAAACACACCACTACATTATTTTCTTTGTCCGACCACTTCATTCTAAGCCGGGAATGGAGAGTTTTTGTTGACCTAGTACAGGCCAATTATCATGGTAGGCTTATACGGTATTAAAATCAGTCAGGTGTGACCGAACGGTTGATTACGAGGGATCCTTATTATGGTCGGATGTGTTTTAAGCTCTACATTCTTAGCTGTGGAAAAGGCTTCCTAGGGTTTTATCCTATATATATATTGTCCCCATGTATTACATGTGTTACGAACAGTGGACTATTCTTTAATGCAGAATGGCTGCCAGCCAGGCTCTGCTAATAGTAAGTCAGAGTTATATTGACACCATGCACGTCGCGGTAACGAGGCACATCTTAAAGTGAGTTAAAATTGCAAAATAGAAAATTCAAATAAGATAACAGTCCAAATATGGTATTCTAAACCCGGCCAACAAAAAAAGGGGCTTAGCCTGTCAAATAACGAGCTCAGCCAATCAACACAATCATGCAGTTGTTATTTAAATTGGGACAATATAACTTAGCTTGCGAATGGTTAAGTAATTGCGGGTCTTTTTACTTAACCCTTTAACCGCCTGTGTCGCATATATGCGGGTCTTCATTTTTTATTAGAACATTAAGTACCACCTCTTAAACATGTGACAAAGATAAAATGTGACATCAATCAGCAATATTTGAAAACAGTTGACCTCTATTTTGCCAAATCTGAATAATTTTCACTCACTTGAAGTTGTGGATCGCGTCAGCGAGACACAACTTCAAATGGGTGAAAATTCAAATTGGATAATTTGGCGGTTAAAGGGTTAAAGTTTTATCCCGAATGGAAGACATCTGCCTAATGCGCCACCACGCATGCCCCGCGTAGACATCACTGCTTTCAGAAGATTACTTTGCACACGTCACTCAATAAAACACCAAGTAAACACGAGGCATTGAACCAATGCTGGCTGAATGGTGGGTCGCCATCAACCATTTGAACACGAATTTCAACTACAGTAGACATTCCTTGTTTTACTAGTACCTGTATAACCAGTTGTTGAAAGTAGAATATGCTTTCAATCTTGAAACACTGAAATGCTAGGACTTAAATTTCGCAAATCACATGCATTTTTAGTCACTTAAAGTTGTGGATCGCGGAAGCGAGACACGACTTCAAGTGTTTGAAAATTTAAATCGAATAGCTCAGTGCTCTTAGGGTTCAGCCAACATTGTTATGATGTGGAGAGTTTATTTATTTGCCATCAACACAAAAAACAACAACTACAAGTTTTATGTCTCACATAATCATCAAAAGCAGTAAAAATTAGTAAAAAAAAACACAGTAAAAATTGATGGCTGGGCCACCAGAAACCATCTTCCCACACAAGGCTCGCTTCTCCCGAGGTCGTAGACCGAGGCAGTATTGTGGGGAGCCTCCGTGACCGAGAGGTAGCGTGCTCGGCCTCAGACCGCCAGGGCTCGAATTTCGAATCCTGTGTCTGGAGGACAGTGTCATCTCAATCATCTCACCATCCTCAGGAGGTTCTCCTGGCCCAGTTTAGCCTATATGTGCACAAAGGTGGCCTAAAGCCCGATTCATTTCATTTTCATTTCGTAGACCGAGGCCTTGCTGAATCAGTGTTAAAACCATCTACTGGAGTGGGGACTTTCAAGAAAGATTTTTTCTGTTTGACCCAAGTTTGACCTCTGGCATGAGTGCTGCTTTAATGCATGGCCACTGTCTACGACGCCGGCCCTGCATTAAGCAGCACATGTCTGGTGGCCGAGAATTTCACAGGAAGTATCACAGACAGCTCCCACCACATCTCACCAGACACGAGACGCTACATGCGGCAGGGTTGGATTATTGTTGAGCCAACGTCGCAGACAGTGGGCCAACATTTAGTTGGCATTTTGTTAAAAAATTTATGAATATCCAATATCTAAATCATCCTCCCTACCCCAATAGGTGGATGATAACACTGATTCAGCAAGGCTCGGTCTGAGACCTCGGGAGCAGCGAGCCTGGCTGTCAGGAAGATGCCAGAAACAGATTTATATACAGTACATGTACCGTATTATCTATACAAGTCTGGTAGTCCACAATGTATATAATAATTCAATGAAAAATAACTATAATCATACACAATAAATTACAATTTTCCGGGCAAATAATGGCCGGTTGCACATACACGTGTAACATTTGCATGTCCCCGACCAAGAACACATTTTAGTGCGCGAGGCTGGCTGACCTGGGAAGCCTACATGATTATCTGCGGAGTGAATAGTTAATTAGATGGCTGGCGCTCTGTCAACAAAGGTCATCCACTGAAAGATTGCAATGGTAGATCCAAAGGGGGCAGGGGGCTTCCAGGTACCTTTTTCAGAACAGCTGTAATCTTATTTGAAACTGAACATTTGCCCCGGTTGTGACCTGAACAACCGCTTGTTAGCTGGGGGGGGGGGGCAGGGGGCTCCAGACACCTTTTTGAAAACAGATTGTTTCACAAACCACTGTAATGTTATTTGAGACTCAACATTTGCTCGGGTTGTGACCTGAACAACCGTTTGTTAGATGGGAGGGGAGGGGGGCAAGGGGCTCTAGACACCTTTTTAAAACTGATTGTTTCAGAAAGTCGCTGTCATCTTTTTAATTTTGACACTGAAAATTTGCCCGGATTGTGACCTAAACAGCCGTTTATTAGCCAATGAACTAAAAAGTAATTGCAATGGCAGATTCAGAGTGGGGAATCTGACCCTTTTTGAAAACGGAATTGTCCAAAAATCGCCTCAATCTTATTTGACACTTCGCATTTACTCGGCTTGTACTCCCGCTTATCAGCAAAGGAGACTAAAAAAATTATAAGATAAAAATTGTCCAAATTCAGTTGTGGATCCGCCCCTCGACAACAGAGGTCATTCGCCGACGGGGCGAATTTATCGATCTCACGGGCTGGCGCCATGATTGCTCATAGCCAGCGTGATCGACTCAGAGCCCGGAAATATCGGGGTTCGAATTATACTGTGGGTCACACTAAATAGGGGATAAAAACACACGCATAGGGCCTACATACTCGATTAACGCGCATTAAACAATATATACAAATAAATAAATGACCAATAAGAAATGACCAACATGTCAATCTAACATCTACATGGTCAATAAAACCTTTTGTATCTATTCATCGTATCCTGGCAATGAAAAGGTTGAATTTGAAAAATTACCCACCAAAGGACACATGCACCCGTGACGCTGCTAAGGCCTATTTATTATGGGTTTTTGCTCATAGCTTGTTGCAAATATGGTGCCGCTCGGCCTAGCTGTTATCAAAGTCAGGGCGGGGCCCTGGTGCAGTGGTCAAAGCTGCCAGCTTGGAAAGTCAAACATCGTGGATTCGAACCCCACTCTGGCCTCCAAGTTTTAAAGAAACAAAATGTTTCTTACCCGCTGACTCGTAAAGATGCAATATTGTGGGGAGCCTCTGAAACCGAGAGGTAGCGTGCTCGGCTTCAGACCGCCAGGGCTAGAATTTAGAATCGTACGTCTGGAGGGTAGCGTCATCTCACCATCCTAAGGAGGTTCTCCTGGCTAGTTTAGCCGATATGTTGACAACGTTTGGGTTTCACATAGGGGGCTCTGTATAACATTCTTTTCTATTCACCGAGTAGCGATTAAAAAATATTCATCCAAGTTAAAACGCAATAACTCTGCAATTTTGAGAACGAACTGTATTTGTTCGGTAACTGTTGCCTTTTCAAACATGCATTCAAGAACAACAAAAACTTCTTGATGGAATAACGATTTGTGTGTTTTCAGTTTAGCTAATTCTGTTCATTACAATGCTAAATGAGACGTGCATCATCATTTAACACCATATTCGTACTTGCCGAAACTTCGCATGTAATGGGCCATGTAACATACAGGGAATGTAACTTATGACTTTGTGTGGTCAGCCTGCATCGTCTCCTGGAAATGCGAAGGGTGATCCTTTGAGCGGATTGACCAGTTAAACGTCTAAATCTGACGTCAAAAGTCGATCTCCGTGATGAAATTAAAAGTTATGGCTGGTCGTAGACAAATAAGTCAGTGTTTCCGATCTGTCATCATGTCATCAGAGTTCTCGACAAGCTTTCCCCCCTGACGAAAAAAACACCCCACTCTGACGACCATGATAGGTATACCAAGAAAAAAAATGATAGCTTAAAATGTACCTCGAAGTCACCTGAAGCCTTATGTGAAAAAAAAAGAATTAAAAAAAATATAATGGTCATACATATAACATTGGTATTCAAATGAAACGAAAAGAGCTAATTAAGAAATTTATGATGATTTAAAAACGACAATCCCCATTGTTCCCATATTATTTATCAGAATACCTCTGTGCTGACAATGATAGGTATACCAAGCATTTTTTTCAAAGCTTGATGAAACCTAAAGCCTTAGTTGAAAAAAAAAAATATATATATATAATTCGTCGTACATATAACAAAAATATTCAAATGAAGCGAAAAGAGCAGACTATAAGACATTCATGGTAATTTCAAAATGACAAACCCCTCTGTTCCCATATTATTTATCAGAATACCTTCGCGCTGAAGATGATAGGT
>OZ024905.1:13068545-13102758 GCA_964017125.1 Flabesymbios commensalis
TCATTGATGAATGACATTAAATGAAACAACGCACTAGATTATTATCTATCTGAAATTCAAAAGACTGTGAAAAAATAATGATAGAGATTATTTCAATCATTTGAAAAGGAAAGTTGTCAGTACATTCTAATAGGCCATGGGCTAGAACCACCCACCATGCACCCCCCCCCCCCGCCCTACATTTTACCCACACGAACTTTTTTTTAAACCTTGATATGTCTAAAACATGAAATGAGATGTTAACAGCCAAAAAAAATAAGAATTAACTTTATATTTTGACCCCTATAGGGAGGGGGGTACCCCCAAAACTGTCTAAAATTAGGGGGTAGGGCTACGCAAACATCTGTCGTAGCTATTCTTATTTAGCAATCTACACGTGCAATATACCATATTAAAGGTAATGAAATTTCCGTTCTAATGATGCAGTGGATTTTTCTACAAATACGTTGAAACATGTTTTTTTTATTACAAAATAATCAAAATCGACAACAAGACAAGCTAGTTAACATTGTCAATGGGAACGACTTAATAAAACATAATTATTGGCCATATCTATATTTAACTTTTGTTTTCTAAACCCAGATGTGTATTTGCTTAAAACTGAGAGTCATTTAGATTTGTACATGGCATATATATTTTTAAACGAGAGAATATTTCAGCCTTTTTTTTGAAAATGTGTGTATTTGGGTGGGCTGAAATATAAAACATTAAACTTTGCTCGACATTTGAGTGCTAATTATTTTCTGCGCTTGTTTTTACATAATTTGGGTGTGCTGAATTCGAATATGTCACTCACCTTTAAATAAGCAAAACAAAAAATGGCCGCCAGAACCACATCTGTTTTATATTTTTATTACATATTATTGCACGATTTTTGGTTTCTACATGATTTAGAGCTGATAAATTTATGTCTCATGTTTTTCGATCAAAATGACCTGTGTTTGACCTTCAAGTTCAAAATGCATACCGCCAACACACACATATGAGCTGTTTTTATGCATGTGAACTAAATGTCATAAACAACATTTGTTCAATGGAAAACTAAAAAATGCTCTACGTAATACGGCAGATAAGATTGCAAAACATTCGAAACTGTATTTAATCACAGTATATTATAACATGCTTTGATTTGCTTAGTATTTAAAATGACGTCATTATTTTTATAGTAAATATGTAAAATGACGTCCATCTTGGATTTTACGATAAACTATAGGTCAGACGATGAACAATAAACACCAGAAATATTTTTTTCGGCCCCCAAGTCATACAAAATTGAGCAATTTCGTGCCAAAAATAAAATAAAGGTGTTTAATTTACATTTTGATAGTCATTTTGTTTCTTGTTCATATAAAGGTGAATTTCGCCGCCATTTGGATTTTTTCATTTAAATTTACTCGTCAGTAACTTTTTATCTCTGGTCCGCTATGTTAATAGTAATAAATCATACTATCGTCAACATTTTCAGCGGTATACTTATAGTAACAGTAAATATATAAAAAAACGACGGACATCTTGTATTTAAAGTTCAAATAAAGATTATTTCTTTCAAAAGACACTAGAAAAAAAATATAGAATAAAAATCTTGCAGAAATCATCAATTGTGCTTTTTCTTGAGCGAAAAAACATAAAAAATACGGGGGTTTCTTTACATTTTGGCAGCCATTTTGTGTTTTGCTAATTTAAAGGTGAAGGTCACCAAATATAGAATATTATCCGACAGATTCGAATTTAGCACACACAAAATAGGTAAAAACAAGTGGATAAAAAATTATACACAAAATTCCGAGAAAAAAGATTATGTTTCAGATATCAGCCCATGCTAAATACATATATTTTCAAGTAAGGCTTTAATATGTTTTCATTAAAAAAAATCTAGGACATTAAAAAATATAAATAGCACCCATTTTTAAGCATACACATATCTAGGTTCAGAAAATATAGGCCAGATATGGATATGTCTAATAATTACAGTTTCTTAACTCGTTTTCTTTCACCATGTTGAATCGTTTGTTTTGTTGTTCATATTGATTATTTTATAATAAAATATCATGCTTGAGCGTATGTGGAGATACAACTACTAACTCTACTGCAATGTGTGATATATCATGAGAACGGGAATTTAATTATCTGTTATACGGTATATTGCATGTCTAGATTGCTGAACAAGAATAGCTACGACAGACGTTTGCCCTACCCCCTAATTTTAGACGGGCTTGGGGGTACTCCCTATAAGGGGTCAAAATATAAAGTTCATTTCTATTTTCTTGCTGTTAACATCTCATTTCATGTTTTAGACATATCAAGGTTAAAAAAAAGGTGGTGTGGGTGGAATGTGGGGGGGGGGGGGGGGTGTGCATGGTGGGTGATTCTAGCCCATGGCCTATAAGAGAAAACGAAAGTTCTCACTATAGGCTTTTCGGAACAAATCCAGTATTGTACTCCCGACCAATAGAAGAGTGGTTCAGCTTGTCACATGATGAGATCAGCCAACCACCGCCGCCATTCACTTCTAATTTCAAGATCGCAAGAGCTCGTTCGAATGAAATGTTTCCATAAATCAGGTTGAACTAGACTAAAAGCATCATGTTAGGTGAAAGATAAGCATGAATGTGTTACATCGCTTTCGATCACCCTTGTGATATTTCCTATATCTATTCGATAATTGTTCATGGAGATTTGCTTTAATAAAATTGATGTTGTCTTTAACACATGCACAAATTCAGTCCAATCAAGACTCGTCTGATTGGGATGATAAACTCTTAATTAAAAGAAGTAAAAACTATCAATATTGATTTATAAAATACATCACTAAGAAGCGTGTGACCTTCCTTTACCTTGGGGTAGAGCCAAATGTTTAATGGCATATTTTGAAAACATGATCGACAAAATAGTTGTGGACAAATAAGTTGGTAAACTCTACATTACAACTCACACCGTGTAACTGGTTAACCTGCCTCACCAATACACATTTGATTTACATGGTTCGAATTTCAACTCGACAACAATCGTTTCTATACATAATGCTCAAATATACATGCAATGTTCAATAATAGGCATGATGTGGCCTATGAAAATGTCGTTTGCTATCGTTTAAAAAAGGTAAGGCATAAACTAAATTGTATGTCCTGTTATTAGAAGAAAAGGCAAAAAGTGATCTAAACGCATTCGCAAACTCTACTATGTTCACATTCTGGAGGATAGTGAATTTTACTGTGATTGATTGTCACGGATCACATATTATTTTGTGCTAAATACTTTGCGTAGAATGTTTCTTTGTAGAATATTTTGTAGTAGTAAGTGACACACTTTGTTCTGTTCTGTAATATCAAGCGCAAGAACGACTATCCCGATTAGAACATGTAATATAATCTTATAGAAGGCACGTACAATACCATATCTTTATCGGATGACAAACTATTCCTGCTTACATCTTAGTGTTGTAGTCGTAGTAAACTTGTACTAAGACGGATGTCGCTTCCGCATATTCCTAGCAAGGGTTCTGGAGATGTGTAAGATATTTTTTATTGTATGTGCTGATATTAGTACGGGCGAAGCTGTACGATCTATTAGAACTGATTTTATTAAACAATATAAAAGCATCGCAAATATAAATAATTTTAAATCATAACGGTATTTTTATTAAAATGTTTGGTTTTTTATATTTACTTGAATGTTTCAGACCGCCAGGGTTCGAATTTTGAATCCTGTGTCTGGAGGGCAGCGTCTTCTCATTTATCTCATCATCCTCAGGAGGTTGTCCTGGCCCAGTCTAGCCCATTCTCCACACATAGATGTCGCTCAGGTGAACCCCCGCTGCATCTCTGTAAACAGGCGCCATGTTTTAACAAAAACTGCTCATTTCGAGCAGTTTTGTTGTTATACCTACTGTAAGCTTATAAATACGCTTGTGTGTCTTAGATATATATGGCAAATATAAAAGACCACTACTCCGCCACGTATAAGTTTTCTATTCATAGAGAAATAGAAAAACACCAAGGGATTATTTTCTCTACCTACGCGCTGCTGTGAGAAGGTTTATGTTATTGTTTTTCTGACATAATTTTCAATCAGATTCAAAACACTGGCAAGTAAAAATTACTGAATGACATGCGAATTATGATGGCTCAATTTATCCATAACTGAACAGAGTAAATATCTATTACCTGCGGCAAACTATTAGATTAAACGAAATGGTGAAAAAATGATCAATAATCAATCCAGATGAACATGTAAATAGTTCCGTGGTTATAGGAATGGTTATTCAAAACCTGATTCTCGCGTGGTAATGGCTGATACATCAGGTTAATCTCCATGCGTGCTTACGGCAAAATCGGCATGTGGTATCAGAGATATAATCTCTGAGGTCAGAATGAGTCTAGCCTATAAATGCACAAAGATGGCCTAAAACCCCATTCATTTCATTTTAATTTCTTAAAAGTTGGAACCAGTTATTCCATCAAAAAGGCTAGGATCAAACATTTACCACACCGGTCTTATATATTCATATCCACATAAATTTTTGTTCACATAATCAATGTCATAATAGCATTTCTAAGGTAAAAACTTTAAACGCGTTTTTCTCAGTTTTTAAAAACTGAAGAGTTAGCAATTAATTTTCAATGTTGTATAATTATCAGCTCCTTATTTAAACTAGGCCTACTATCTAGTGTTTTTTCTAGAAAAATAACATGAACTGTATTAGGAAATAGGAAGTGTCGCATGAGAACTTTCAATCTCGTCATTGATAATAATATATTAAACATGACATTGTATATTGTGAATCATTTTTATTATAATACATTTTTGCGGGGTGTTAGATGATAAAATGTGTGTTTGTTAGTAGCTTAGTAATCGAAAGGCTAATAAATTAATAATCCTTCTATATCGCAAACGTGTTAATACAATATCATTGTAAATACCTATTATGATCAAAACGCATACATCTTTCATTTTCACATAAAACGCTGGTTATTTTATTTTGCTTTCAGGGAATAAAGGGTCAGAACAGAGCTTGGCAAACAGTATTTTTTAATTCGGGGCACCCAATTAAGGTTAATAAAGGAAATCCTGACCTCACGATCAAGTTATTTGAAAATAATAATTCCCGATCATTTATTTTCAATATCTTTCTATGTTCTTTGTTTTAACCGACTATCTTGTGCTTATTTTCATCAATTTGAGGACATATTTGGATTATAGGGCTCAAAGTGTTGAATAAAAATCCACAACCTACAACATAACATTTATTACACATTTGTGATTTGTGAATTTGTGAATGTTCTTAAATAGTGAGGATCTACTCTTATGAATAATAAAATGTGTTTATTATAATATTAGCTTGTAGTAACCAAAGGCCTACCTGAAAAAATATTTTTTTATACTTTTCAACGTGACTAATTTATTAATACAAAACGAGTTTATATGCTTATTTGTATATACAAAGCGTAAATCTTATAATTTTACATATAAAATAGTGGTTTGGGGGCTCAAAGAGTCAAAACACAGTTTGGCAAACATTTCTTTGTTAATTCAGGACACCCAAATTGGAATAATAAAAAGTTTCAAGACACTTTTACACCAAAATGCTCACAGGAATTTTATTTTGTATAATTTTGACCACACTATTTTGGCTGCATGTGTAATTTGCCTAAATTGTTATTATTCACCTAGAAAGTTTTTACGTCAAAAAAACAAACGAATTGGGCACGTATAACCAGCAGTATTCAAATATCAGGCTAGTAAAGAAAAACAAGTGACAAAAAAACAAATTCTGCAAAATATATTCCAATGGTGAAAAAAATGCGGATAACTGAATATAAATTTCATGATTTTCGATAAAAATGTCCTTTTTGAAATTCCATGATTTTTCCATGCATGCAATTTTAGGCGAAATTCCAGGTTTTCCAGGTGAGTGTGAACCCTGACGTGGTGTATCAAATGTACGTCCTTATTGTCATGTACGCCAGGGGCACTAAAACTAGAAAGAAAAAATAACATGAATAATCATATAATCAATAATTATATTTGACTTGAATAATATTTAATATTAAGTGTGTGACGATGGTGTAAAAATGATTTGTTTTTATTTCTTTATTATTAGAGAGGGACATGGCGCAATGGTTAGAGCGTGGCGCTCTGCCGATGTCGCTGCCTGCCGTGCGGTTTCGAATCCCGCTTGGTGCAGGATTTTCAGAGAAATATAATGTTTCTCCCCTCTCAATCTTGGGACATTGTTGCAATGTTGTGTCCTTGGGCAAGGCACTTCACCCTCAAATGCTTCACTTGACTCAGGTAAAAATGTGTACCTGGTAGGACAGAGATGTCAATGTGTATGATAAATTCAATGCGCCGAAATGGCTGCAGAACTGTATGCTCTCCGAGGAGTTGAAATGGCACACGAATGAACAGGTCCAGTGACCAGGGGGTAACGTGTAAAGTCGGATGATAGGTCTTGAGACCTGATATCAGACTATATAAACCAACACCTTTACCTTTTACCTTTATATTACGTTGGTATAAAAAATATGTGTTTCCCCTTTTTCCATGGGACTGAAGGTGTCACAGAGACTAAAACAATTGACATCCGGATCCTGCATAATCTTCTGAATTTGTTTTCTTTCAAATTACCAAGAAAATACCACGACATTACACGCGCCCTTACACTAGTGGCCCGGAATGCGGCGCGCATCCCGCTTGGAGCGCCACCGTCGCTGCAGTTACAAGGCATTCAGCGGAGTTTCCTCTCTTATTGCTCCAGACTCTTTGCTTGAACAAATCATGCTAGACCAAGCTTGGGAAACGCTGCATATTGGTAATACAAAGAAATTCCTAAAGGGGAGCCACCTCATTACAGCAATGGCAAGACAAGACAAGACGAGACAAGACAAGACAAGAAGTTTATTCTGGGGTTTAAAAGAAAACATGCAGAATGCCAGGCGTACACCCGGCTTTACATATAACACATTTTAAACTTATTACACATAACTTTTAAACATAATGTTATTAAAATACATGTATTTAATATCTTAGAACATGTTGTTAATATAAATGCGAGGCAAAATAATATTAATACTTCGAGGCATCATTTTCAACATAAATATATCAAATTCTAACGTATGCATATTTTTAGGTGCATTCAAACAAACACAATACGTCGAACCAACGCCGGCTTAATGTTGGCTCTATGTCAACGACGGTAGACCAACACAAAAACAACACTGAACCAATGCATCGAGTTCGCGGAGATGTGACAGCATAGTGTCTAATACGCTCAGTACTGCGCACGCAGGCTGCAGACAGAGGTTCATGACACAATGCTGTCACACTATATCGGTTCAATAAACAATTCAAGGTATAAATATACATATAATAATTGTGTACATAAATAAATCTACATAGTAAATTTGCAAATCCCAAACAAATTAACTGGTATGTAACTTTAAAGTATGTTCATAACAATTTTTGTAAACAAAGCCAAATTTGTAAGTACATTAATGTTGTTTACATTCCTTATCGCATGCATTTTTATTGTGGAAATGTCTTTAAGGTAGAATATTTGAATATATTTCTTTCTGTGACTAATAAGATGTTTACAAATGAACAAATAGTAAAATTCATAACCGATATCCCCAGTATCACATAAATTACAAATTCGCTGCTCTCGCGGCACATTATCCCTGACGCCAATTTCTACTTGCATTTTGTTATTATATCGAATGAGATATCGAATGAGCTCTCATTATCAGGGCCGGATGCGGGTCCGGGTCGTTATTCCGACAGGTCGTTATTCCGACAGGTCGATATTCCGACAGGTCGTTATTCCGACAGGTCGATATTCCGACAAACAGGTCGTTATTCCGACAGGTCGTTATTCCGACAGGTCGATATTCCGACAAGCAGTTCGTTATTCCGACAGGTCGTTATTCCGACAGGTCGATAGTCCAACAAACAGGTCTCTATTCCGACAGTTCGATAGTTCGACAAAAAGGTTGATATTCCGAAAGGTCTATATTCCGACAGGTCGTTATTCCGACATAAAAATAATAGTGATGAGAGGATTAACCACTATCAACAGCTACTGTGGTCACGAATAGCGATGAAGACCTATATCTAAAATAATAAAGTTGTTACTTCGTGCTGCATCATTCTTTGACATGTATCAACTGGGTATTATTCATTTGAAGCTTGCATTGGTGATGCAAATGTCAACATCAAATAGGCGTTTAAAAGTGAACCAGTTAAGACTAATAATTTACACTCGGTGCTTTATTTGAGATCTGAACGCATTTGCCGGCGAAAGGGTTAACCTACTCTACCCTGAGTTTCTGGGAGCCATTGGGGGGGGGGGGGGGGGGTTGAGAGTAGTGTATATAGTCCCACACTTCTTTGTACAGCTATGATATATAGATGCGTTCAGATCCATTGTTAAGCTTAATATGCCAATCAATGGCATAACTAAATTTATGTCAACGTATTTGATATCAAAAATTGTTTTTATAATTGCAGATGTATACAATTATTGTATATATTTATGTATATTCCAGCCTAATAAATAAATACATTTAATTATTGTTCCCACACATTCCCCTGATTTTCCCCTGACTGCTCAGAAAATACATCACCAACTATTAAATTGAGCAAAATATTATTGAGCGACCTCCATAGTGCTCTAACGCCGTCCAAAATGCTGGTACAAATTAGCAATCTCATCAACATCAGTACTAAAACTAATAATACTATTTTCGAGGTAAAAGTATACAGTCAGAATGTAGCGTGTTCGTATCGTGTTCCTTCAGAGCTAATATTGTTCATCTTAAAATTTCCTAACTTTACCTTTTCTATGAGGATGAATGTATTAGCAGTGATGGAACTATTTTTTTTGAAGTGTTATAGCTGTGTTGCGTAAAATCTAAGACAGTAATATGAAAATCTAATTATGTTCTTGTGCCTTGAGTCACAATTATAATATTATACTATAATATTCTTACTATAAATATTATTACTTATTATCTTGTTCATGTTCGTGGCGCCAGGTTAGCTCATTGGTCGCGTGGTGGACTCGAGAGTCCGGAGGTACCTGGTTCGAGTCCCGCTGCCGCCGAAATCTTCCCTTGGTGTAGGCCTACATATGATGTGACCCAAACTGTTCAATTTCATGGTATAATAATAGCAACCGAACGTATAACCGATTCGCGCCGCCTAAGAAAACGTTGACATGTGAACGGTCAATAAAAACCTTTAAAAAAAAAACTTTTGTCCTGGCTGGAAACGGGCTCTTACAAATAAATGAAATGGTAAGCTCTTAATTTAGACGTCTGACTCAACTCTTTTGCTTAGATAGTACGATTTTCAGAATATTCACTGCCCTTAAACTAATATATATTTAAAATCGTTTATGAAAACCGTAGAAAAATGGTATTAAGTGTGTCTCTACTGCTATTAGTTGGCAAGTTATGACGTGGGCTTGTTATGAACAGCGGCCATTTTGAATGTATCTAATATGGCTGATACACAGGAACTCCTAAGACTGGCTCTGGTATCAAATCTTATGGATAGGTCGTTATCAATGCCTGATACAGACTATTGTGTTGCTGATCTGCGTCGTTTAAACCGGTATCATGTCGTATATATTGTCGAAATACCTTTTACATATATTTTTGTGTTTTAAATAATCCCAAATCAACTTCTAAACATCATAAATCAATTCTATATATTCGAAAACCATAGAAAAGTGGTATCACATGCGTCTCTACGTTATGAAATGACCCCAATTTGAATGGCGGCCATCTTGGATTTGTCAAATAAAGCGCCCCCGGCGGGTGTTCAGCTTGGCTCCCGCGATAAATCAAAATATTTATGGCCTTGGCCATACGTGGTTCAAATTTGGTGCTTTTGATACGATTTGAACAATTCGGGTCGTAGATATGAGTTAAGCCCCCTGACTAATTTGAATACTTATGCTATGGGTCTAACGCCATTATAAATATTTTTAAATCTTTCAGAGCTGAGACTGACTTTAGACGTCAGATTCTGACGTATAAAGTCGGTCTCAGCGCAGAATTTGTTGTCTTATTATTGAATCACATGTATCAGACAGTTTAATTTGGCATCACATGCTCTTATGTAGATACATTTAAACAGTGTCACTGGTTAAAATAGCGATTTTACCATTTTTGTATGAAAAAAACACGTTATATGCTATATTACGAGAAAATACAGCGTCTGAGGCATTTAATGGAATTTCAGAATCAGCATGAAATTCTGAGTTAGAAACACTCTTCAAACTTTTTGGGCCCAGACACGTAATTAAACGTGGTTCAGCTCACAGACTAATTACCATTATAATTTACATCAAGGAACTGTCGGAATAACGACCTATCGGACTATCGACCTGTCAGAATATAGACCTGTCGAAATAACGACTCTACCCTGAGTTTCTGGGAGCCATTGGGGGGGGGGGGGGTTGAGAGTAGTGTATATAGTCCCACACTTCTTTGTACAGCTATGATATATAGATGCGTTCAGATCCATTGTTAAGCTTAATATGCCAATCAATGGCATAACTAAATTTATGTCAACGTATTTGATATCAAAAATTGTTTTTATAATTGCAGATGTATACAATTATTGTATATATTTATGTATATTCCAGCCTAATAAATAAATACATTTAATTATTGTTCCCACACATTCCCCTGATTTTCCCCTGACTGCTCAGAAAATACATCACCAACTATTAAATTGAGCAAAATATTATTGAGCGACCTCCATAGTGCTCTAACGCCGTCCAAAATGCTGGTACAAATTAGCAATCTCATCAACATCAGTACTAAAACTAATAATACTATTTTCGAGGTAAAAGTATACAGTCAGAATGTAGCGTGTTCGTATCGTGTTCCTTCAGAGCTAATATTGTTCATCTTAAAATTTCCTAACTTTACCTTTTCTATGAGGATGAATGTATTAGCAGTGATGGAACTATTTTTTTTGAAGTGTTATAGCTGTGAAATCTAAGACAGTAATATGAAAATCTAATTATGTTCTTGTGCCTTGAGTCACAATTATAATATTATACTATAATATTCTTACTATAAATATTATTACTTATTATCTTGTTCATGTTCGTGGCGCCAGGTTAGCTCATTGGTCGCGTGGTGGACTCGAGAGTCCGGAGGTACCTGGTTCGAGTCCCGCTGCCGCCGAAATCTTCCCTTGGTGTAGGCCTACATATGATGTGACCCAAACTGTTCAATTTCATGGTATAATAATAGCAACCGAACGTATAACCGATTCGCGCCGCCTAAAAAAACGTTGACATGTGAACGGTCAATAAAAACCTTTAAAAAAAAAACTTTTGTCCTGGCTGGAAACGGGCTCTTACAAATAAATGAAATGGTAAGCTCTTAATTTAGACGTCTGACTCAACTCTTTTGCTTAGATAGTACGATTTTCAGAATATTCACTGCCCTTAAACTAATATATATTTAAAATCGTTTATGAAAACCGTAGAAAAATGGTATTAAGTGTGTCTCTACTGCTATTAGTTGGCAAGTTATGACGTGGGCTTGTTATGAACAGCGGCCATTTTGAATGTATCTAATATGGCTGATACACAGGAACTCCTAAGACTGGCTCTGGTATCAAATCTTATGGATAGGTCGTTATCAATGCCTGATACAGACTATTGTGTTGCTGATCTGCGTCGTTTAAACCGGTATCATGTCGTATATATTGTCGAAATACCTTTTACATATATTTTTGTGTTTTAAATAATCCCAAATCAACTTCTAAACATCATAAATCAATTCTATATATTCGAAAACCATAGAAAAGTGGTATCACATGCGTCTCTACGTTATGAAATGACCCCAATTTGAATGGCGGCCATCTTGGATTTGTCAAATAAAGCGCCCCCGGCGGGTGTTCAGCTTGGCTCCCGCGATAAATCAAAATATTTATGGCCTTGGCCATACGTGGTTCAAATTTGGTGCTTTTGGGACGATTTGAACAATTCGGGTCGTAGATATGAGTTAAGCCCCCTGACTAATTTGAATACTTATGCTATGGGTCTAACGCCATTATAAATATTTTTAAATCTTTCAGAGCTGAGACTGACTTTAGACGTCAGATTCTGACGTATAAAGTCGGTCTCAGCGCAGAATTTGTTGTCTTATTATTGAATCACATGTATCAGACAGTTTAATTTGGCATCACATGCTCTTATGTAGATACATTTAAACAGTGTCACTGGTTAAAATAGCGATTTTACCATTTTTGTATGAAAAAAACACGTTATATGCTATATTACGAGAAAATACAGCGTCTGAGGCATTTAATGGAATTTCAGAATCAGCATGAAATTCTGAGTTAGAAACACTTTTCAAACTTTTTGGGCCCAGACACGTAATTAAACGTGGTTCAGCTCACAGACTAATTACCATTATAATTTACATCAAGGAACTGTCGGAATAACGACCTATCGGACTATCGACCTGTCAGAATATAGACCTGTCGAAATAACGACCTGTCGGAATAACGACCTGTCGGAATATCGACCTGTCGGAATATAGACCTGTCGGAATATAGACCTGTCGGCAGGGTTGGCAATATTGCCCGGCCCGGGTTTTCCCACCCCGGGAAAACCCGGGAAAACCCGGGCTGGGCAATAATGCTTTTTTAGCCAAAGTGGGCAATAATGGGCAATAATAAAAAAAAATACTAGAATATCACAAAGTGAAAAGTTAAAATATTATTGTCAAAGCAAACAATAAGAGGCAATATTATTAGCCAATTGTAAAAGAAAAGTGATAAACGAAAAATAAAGTGTGGCAGTCAAATTGGGCAATAAAGTGTAATATTTAAATGAGGAAGAAATAACTAAAAACAAAACTTTCATTTTATATTTTTTATCATAAGCAAACTTTATTTATAAATATTCATAACTTATTATTCTCATTTCATTGTTCATTATATTTATTATAAGCAAGCATTTATCTATAAATATTCATAACTTATAATTCTCTTTTCATTGTTCATTTAATTTCGTAACACTTTACACAATTTGGGTTCTAAATGTGCAATTCGTCAGTTTTAGTGCTATATTTAAATTTTTGGTATTGATCTACAGTGCCTTTCAGTGAAATGTACAAATCTATCGTGAAAAAGGCAATTAATGATATTATTTTACTTTTTATAAGGGAGGGCTAGTCGAATGTACTAAATGTGTTTTTCATAGATAATCTCAACATTAAATGGTTCCTTGGGCACTGAATACAATGTGTGCCATGCACGACTGCTCGTACCATGAAATCATTTGGGTTCTAAATGTGTAACTCGCTAGTTTTAGTGCTGAATTTAGATATTTGGTATCGATTTACAGTGCCTTTTAATGAAACTTACAAATAAATATTTAAAAAACCTAAATGGATATTATTTAGACAAGAAAAAACAGTCAGCGATGTACTGCACTAGGTTACGCAATCAGAGAGACGTCATCTCCGCAACTCATGGTTACGTAATGTGTAGACGTCTCCAGACGTTAAACTTTCTATTGACAAGAGGTGTGATTGCAGCACGCCTGAAAAACACCTATTTCGGCCGGCATTGGGTGAATACCCCCTGTGCACTTTTGATCCAATGCTGTTTAATTGTCCCGCCAGCATCGCAGACTTTGGAACAACGTTAAGTCGATGTTGATTTAATGTATCATGTTTGTAAGGAAAATAAACAACCATTGTCCACGATGACCATGCAGCTTTGATCTCAGAAGGCGACATGTGACAAGGAAATTAGCGTTTGTTGTCTAGGGTTCGTATTTATAGTATTTAAAAGCCTGTCGTTGTGTTCCTCCTTTCCCAGTTTATAACAAATACTGATTTTCTTCTAAATTGAATTTGACAAGATACGTTATTAGCGGCAGTGTGGGCCTATTTCTTTATCTTGTATTAAATTATATTTGATAAGAAATTAAATTAGATAAGAAATTATATTAGTTATAAAAACAGAGAATACCAGCCTCAAAGGGTTCAGCTGCAGTGTGTGTACACATGACAACAACATGTTGTTGAGTTAATTTATGCCATAAACCACTTATATTCCCACCAACAGTTTATATCAATTATATATATATATAATAAAAATAAAATGACATCGTGATTGAAATTAAATAATTATTTTTAATTTAAATAAAGTAAACATAGGGATCAGGGGTCTGAATTAAAAAAATGTATGAAATGGGGAATATAGGCAGCCGTCCCATATTGCCCATTATTGCCCATTAAAACCCGTATTTATCCATATTGCCCATTATTGCCCGGGTGGGCCGGGTAATATTAATATTACCCGGGTTTTTGCCAACCCTGCCTGTCGGAATATAGACCTGTCGGAATATAGACCTGTCGGAATATCGACCTGTCGGAATATAGACCTGTCGGAATATAGACCTGTCGGAATATAGACCTGTCGGAATAACGACCTGTCGGAATATCGACCTGTCGGAATATAGACCTGTCGGAATAACGAGCTGACCCCCCGGATGCAAGGGGGGAGGCCGTGGGGCCCGGGCCCGGGCCTCCCACCAAGAGGGGGCCTCCCACCAATTTGCAGCTGGGGCATTGTTTAATCTGCCTAACTGTAATACTTGGTTTCTCTTGTGTACCAGAGGTATTAAAATGGGTATAGTTATTCCAATATTGAAAAAACCTACCTTAAATGCTAGTATGCCTGAAAACTATAGACCGATAACTCTGAGTTCGACACACGCTAAGATGGTTTAAATGTTGCTTATCCCTGACAGTGTTATAAGTAATACCCAGTTCGGATTTAGAGAGATACGGGGAACTTCTTTTGGGTGTGCATTATTAAATGATGTAATAGCTTATTTTCACGAGCAATGTTCTCCTTTTTATATGGGTACTGTAGATGCTGAAAAATGTTTTGATGGTGTGTGGTATGATGGGTTGCTATATAAACTCCAATCTGCCTTGCCAGTGAACCATTGGTTACTCATTTATAGATGGTATAAAGCGCTAAAAGCAGTTGTCAGATGTGATGATCAGTTCAGGAGCATACTATCACCTCATCTATTTTCTATCATTAACGAGCTCCTGGAAGAGCTGAAAGAATTAAATAGTGGGTTGTGCATAGGTGATGTTAAACTTGAGTCATTCGCGTATGCAGACGATGTAAGTTTGTTCAGCTTAACTGTAACCGGTCTGCAAAACTTAGTTGATGCATGTTTTCACTATTCCAAAAAAGTGGAGATTTAATTTTGGTATCAAAAAATCAAAGTGTATGATAGTTGGTGTAAAAAAATTAAAACATGAGCCACATTGGAATCTCGGATTGCAAACTATGGAAAACGAAAACACACTAGAAATGTTGGGGGTGATATTCTCTAGTGATGGCCACTCTAACCCGCATGTTAGCAATAGAATAATGAAATGTCGCAGATCATATTATAGTCTCATTTTTAACTTGAGACAATATTGACAAATTGATTTCCTTTATATTCATATGTTTTAGAATCCTATGCTTGCAAAAACAAAAATAAACCAATGATACAGCATAGTTAAGTTCACTTGTTAACTTTTTATCAAAAACAATGTCCTCGAGCTGAATATGTTCTCAAAGAGAACCGTTTCCTATATGCCAAATTTGCTTTGCCAGCTTACATTCATATAATAAATGGCTTATACTGTCAATTTCATCACATTTAAACAATTTAGATCTCACAGAATTGTCCCACTACTGAGCACTTTATAGTTGAGTTCTGCAACTTTATTATCGAACATTTTTATTTTAGGAATTTTTTTTCTCAGTTTTTTTTTGTCATTATTATTAACCTTACATTCTTATCTAGAATAACCACACGTCACCTTGTCGCCTCCGTCGCCTTTGATATTAGACAAGCTGGGAATGTTTTTCTTCGATTGCAACACCGAGTGTGTGGTACTAAATAAGGTCGTAATTGAAATGACATGAATTATTTAATATAATTAACTAAAATAGGCTATAATCAAGTGATGTTATTGTGCGTGGGCCATGTCCAGTGTGAGTGGCAAACATAATTAGTATTCGTCATTTGTATTGTTAGTGTGGGTGTGCTCATGTCAGAGTGTTGGTATATATCCCTTAAAGCGCTGACTATTGTATATATAAACCATGGAGACCAAACGGTTTTAGTCAATTTGAAATCATCATAAATGTCTTTGTTAGCTCTTCTTGATTCATTTGAATACTAATGTTGGTCTACGATCATTATAAATATTTTAAATCTTACAGTGCGGGGATCGACTTTAGTCGTCAGAATCTGACAACTTTAGACGTCAGATTCTGACGTCTAAAGTCGTCAGATTCTGACGACTAAAGTCGATCCCCGCGCTGTAAGGGATATTGTCACTTTGTTTTTTTTCTAATTTCTAGTAGGAGAGGTTGACTTTTGACATTTTGACAGTTGTGCTTTTGTCTGGTGTTGGGTGCGTGCAGGACGTGGCCACCATTTGGTCGGCGCTGAGTTGAAGTCTCACTTCTGCTTGAAACACGTGTGCTTTGGGCGAAAAAATCTTCTTTTGCTATGCTTGATATAATAAGCAAGAGATTCCTCTTTTTGTTGCTGGGCGGGAGGCTCTGGTGCAGTGGTTAAAGCTGCCTGCCTGAAAGATTGGGGGCTATAGCGGGCTCGTACCCCGCTCAAGGAAAAAAATATTTCCTCTCCTCTTTTTTGGCTGATGCAGATGGATTTGTGTCTTGATCAAGAATTAAGCATGGGAAATCACTTAAGAATATTTCTTTGTTGTTGAAGTTTGGACTCAATGATAGATCTTTCTTGTCAAGATTAGGCTTCAGCGTGGACCCTATCATCCAAGCCGATACACATTAAAAAGTGTTGCATCTTTTCCAGGGATTACACAACGTTAGAAACTGATAGGGACATTTAAATTTGAGTATCATCAGAAAAAAGATGCCAGTTTCAATCAAAACAGGATATGATAGCCTCAGGCTGAGTGGTGTAATGTATTAGGTAAAAAGCACTGGTCCCAGCACAGAGACGTGTGGAACTCCATATAAGAGTGTAATTTTATCTCACAGAGAGTTTTTAATTTGGACGATAGATGCCTATTTTACAAATAAGAAGAAATCCAAATTTGAGCCTGACCAGATACTCCATATCAATCTGAGCGTATATTCGTTAATGTAGCATGGTCAATGGTGCTGAAACTGCTTGACTTGTCGTCAGCTTTCGACTGTACGTCCACCCTTGTCCATACTGAGAATAATGCCGATAAGTACTTCAGTAGAATGATGTATCCTGTAGACTGATTGTAATAGATTAGATATATGACTACTACCTCAGATAGATTGGCTACTACCTCATGTTGAATACAGTCCTGGAATTGTTCAGAAAGAGATGTTTTTAAAGTAGTGATCTTACACCCACTTCTTTGAAATGGAACGTGGAAATGTACTAGTTTTATTTGCAATGTTGGCTATGTCAATGTTACAAACAGTCATCTTTTTTCTAAAATGATAAAGTTTCACATCATTGCATATAAATACTTAAAATATTTTGTTTACATTATTTACATAACACAAAAAAATTGTTTCTGCAAAAGAACATACCACCCCATGTCACCTTGAACAGCTGTCCGACAATTTTTCAGCAAGCTTGTAGGAATGGATTCAGATCACATGATCTATATGATGAGCCTAGGATAAGCTTTTTAATTGCATCTTCTGTCGCACATTCAAAAACTTTCACTTTGCACTTGATTTTCGGTCTTTGCACTATTAATGGACTATTCAGTACTTTATCTTCGGAATGAATAGTTTTAATTTTATCGAAAAATTGAGAAATGGTTACAAAGTAATTTTACTGATGTGAATTCAGGTGGTGGAATTCAATGCATAATGCTATTAATATAGTTCCACAGGCGACACAGGTTGTCAAAATTGTATGTGATAACATCAGCTGATAGATAATACGTTATCCGTATTTCTAGAATCCATGTAGAAATGAAAAAAATTGACTCTCTTTGGAATTTGTGTGAAATGATTGCGACTTTTCGATCTGCCTTCATCAGAACTTAATCACGCCATGATCATTGAGGGTGATTGGGCTCAGATAGTGGTGGCGGTATGATCTGTCACATATAGCCTACGCAATGTCCTCCGCGCCACTATAATAAGTGGTTCCTCTGGTCAGAAGAAAACAGGTGACCACCACAGACAAGAGGAACACAAAATCTGCTCGTCCGATGCTGGGACTCCGTATATACAGGGCTTATCTCAGCAGCTATCACACGCAGACCAGTCTCCAGAGTATACATGTTTCACAAGCCCTGCAATACCACCCCCTCAATGCTCGCAAACCCCAAGGACAAACCCCAAAGATAAATAGTGCTGCACAATCTACTACATCACATGTGACGACGACACCCACCACACCTATATTGGGGAGACGAAAAGACCGTTCGGCTCAAGGAAAACTGGATAAGTCCTGGATGGAGAACAGGACTGGATGGAGCACAGGTGGCGGAGGCCATCCACATCAAGCAGAGATCACCTTCCATGAACAGATACCAGGGCTACAAGCTGCTACCCATCTACGGTCAGATCATTCTGCGACCACCATCTGAGCTGAATCACCCTCCATGATCATTACGTCATCATTCTATGATACGGGTTGCATTGCTGCTTCCAACAAGAACGATCTAGATCTGTGAATCATAGTTTTGGTTGTGCAATTCGATGATGCATTACTTTCGTATCATTGCAATTTGTGCTTCATAATTTTTGTTTTCCTTAACAACTCAGATCATGTTTTTTATGTGTCTTTTTTAGGAGGCACGATGAATGATTATGACTGCTTGTTACTTTACGACCCGGATAATGATGTTGGTGACGTCAGAGCCACAGTCACCGCAGTTCATACATTCGTGGACAGCCACTGTTTGTCAGTATTTGTCCCCCAGAGGCTAAAATCTCTTCCCAAGCAAAAAATCATGAACCTGACACAGAACGCCATAGCGGAGACTGACGTGATCATAATAGTGATTTCAGAAGACTTGAGCACACATTTTAAGAATCTGCTACAGACCACAGCTCACACGATGAAGGGTAGACACCCGGGTATAATCCCGGTATTCTGCAATGGGATGAAACCTGTAGATGTCAAAGACTTTGTAGAAGAAAATATGCCTTTTCTCAATGATGTCAACAAGTTCCTCACCTACAGCCCCAATTATCTGAAAAAAGTTTTGGAGGCCATCAAAACCCCCGGTCGTGAGTATTACTTTGTATATCATATAACCTCAATCAATCAATCAATAAAACTTCTATAGGGGCCTATTTTGCAAATAAGAAGAGAACCAAATTCGAGCCTGGTCAGATATTCCATACCAATCAGAAAGTCTGTTAATGTAGTATGGTCAATGGTGTCGAAAGCGGCCGACAAGTCAAGCAAGGCTAGAGCCGTAACTTCACCCTTGTCTATACTAATAATGATATCGTTATGTACTTTTAGTAGAGCCGATTCTGTAGAATGATGTTTCTGTAGGCCGATAGTAATGGATTATATTGTATTACAGCAGCACAGGGACCAAATTTTCGAAGTACCTAAACCGGCGGTACAACATTTGTCCACACTTCTAGAATTGTTCTCAGGGATCTCTAGATACAGAATCAGGTTGATAACATTGCCGAAAATGGGGGCGGGCTGAGAATTTGACACTTATACACCTACCCAATTTTCAGAGAAAATATTCGCTTAAATATGATTTTCGCGTCATTCTCACTCTATCACAAGGATGGGCTAGGTAAATCAAATATTGTTTTATTTAGTTTTTTTCTATCCATCAGGTCATATATCTGTGAAGATAAAATATTAAAAAAATATACATTTTTGCAGTAGCATCCCACCTCGAATAGCTATTTTGGATATTGTAGATATATCAAAAAATGCAATTTTGCAAAATTGTCAATTTTTGCCATTTTTTTGCATATAATTTATGACAACAGGTTCGTTTATGCACGAAAGTCTCCATGAGCGGTACCATTTGGTTCAGATACATCCCGTCAGAATTAGGTTACCAATGCTTGATTTTTCGAGTAATTGATCATTATGTTCAATTTCAAAATGGCCGCCGTAAAATCCATTATATCTCCTGAAATGTATTATCAAACATAGTTCTCTTAAATTCCACATCACAATCACAGTTTTGGTATCTAATCTTACATTTTAATGCTCGCCTAAGTATTTATAAATGCTGTAATGTGATATTTACCACCGAATCCAAAATGGGCACCAGAAAATGGTGAAGAAAAGGCTCAAAATTTCACTTTTTTGCAAATAGTTTATGAGCACAGGCTCTAATGATGTACGAACCTCCATGATCGGTATCATTTCATTGAGAGATACGTACCTATGAACAAAAATCAGGTGATTAATGCTTGACGTGCTGAATAATTAGTAATTATGTCCTATTTCAAAATAGTCGCTGTGAAATCAATTACCGATAATTCTCGTAAAATGCATTATTGAACATGTTTGTTACACAGTTATCTCACAGACACGATTTATGTGTCTAATCTTACTTTTTAATTCTTATCATGTCCAATAAAAGTATAATAACATGGGAAAAAAGTAAAAATTGACTAAGAAATTCAAGATGGCCGCCGCAACATTGTCAAAATGTCGCACCATTTTAGAAATAATTTATGAGCACACACTCTATTCTATATCTGTATGAAAACCTCCATGAGCGGTATTATTTATTTCCGAGACATCCTATGAGTCAAGATCAGGTTATTAATGCTTGATTTGATAGGTAATTACCAATTATGGCCGATTACAAAATGGCCGCCATGAAATCAATGAATACTCCTAAAATACTTTATTTAATATGTTGTGCATTAAATATATCTCACAAGCACGGTCTTGGTATTTAATTTTGCATTTTAATTCTCAGTGAATCCACTAAAAGTAATGTTAAGTGCTTTAAGATAGAATCTAAGATGGCAGCAATGAAAATGACAAGAAAATATGCGTTTGTTCAGCTTTGGCCCCGGTGACCTAAAGCCTTGTCTCCTAGAAAAATGAACATTAAGTTTCCTTTAGGTATTGTAATTGTTAAACATGTACCACGTGATAATCATTATAGAAACACTGTTTTGGTGTTTACTCCAGAGATCACAGCCACCTTAAAAGTTATCTCAGCCACTACAAGGGTGATCTTGGCCACTAACAAACTAGTGTCAGCCAGTGACAAAGTTATCTAAGCTACTACAAAGTGATCTTAACCACTGCAGAGATGATCACAGCCACTTTAAAAGTTATCTAAAACACTACAAAAGTGATCTTGATCACCGAGTAAGTAATTAGGCCACAACCACTTTAAAAGTTATCTCAGCAACTACAAAAGTGATCTTGTTCACTAAAGAAGCGATCACAGCCCCTTTAAAAGTTATCTCAACCACTGCAAAGGTGATCTTGGCTACTAACAATCTGGTGTTAGCCACTGAAAGAGTTTTCCAAGCCATTACAAAGTGATCTTGGCCAATGAAGAAGTGATCACAGCCACTTTAAAAGTTATCTCAGCCACTACAAAAATGATCTTGGCCACTAAAGAAGTGATCCCGCACACTTTGAAAATGATCTATGCCACTACAAAAGTGATCTTGACGACTAAATAAGTGATCACATCCACTTTAAAAGTTATCTCAGCCACTACACAAGTTATCATGACCACTGAAGAAGTGATCATAGCTACTTTAAAAGTTATGTCAGCCACTACAAGGGTGATTTTGGTCACTAGCAAACTGGTGTCAGTAACGGAAAAAGTTATCTAAGCCACCGAAGAAGTGATCACAACCACTTTTAAAATTATCTAATCCACTACAAAAGTGATCTTGACCACTTAAGAAATGATTACAACCATTCTAAAAGTTATCTCAGCCATGACAAAGGTGATCTTGACCACTGAAGAAGTGATTACAATCATTTAAAAAGTTATCTCAGTTACTAAAAGTGATCTTGGTCAGTGAAGAAGTGATAAAAGCCACTTTGCAAATTATGTCAGCCACTACAAAGTGATCTTAGCCAGTGAATAAGTGACCACATCCACTTTAAAAATTATCCAAACCACTACAAAAGTGATCTTGACCACTGATGAAGTGATTACAACCATTCTAAAAGTTATCTTAGCCACTACAAAAGTGATCTTTGCCACCGAAGAAGTGATTAGAACCACTTTACAAGTTATCTCAACCACTACAAAAGTGATCTTGACCACTGAAGAAGTGATCACAGCAATTTTAAAAGTTTTCTCAGCAACTACAAACGTGATATTGGCCAGCGAAGAAGTGATAACTGCCACCTTGAAAATTATGAAAGCTACTACAAAAGTTATCTTTGTTACTGTAGTATATTTTAGCACCAGATCAAAATTCCCGATTTCTCATTTCGGACATGCATGTTCGAAATATGAAATACGGGAATTTTGTCGATTTTATGTCGCTCAACTGGTAAAATGTCCGGCACAACAATTAAAAAAACTTTTGCAGTCTCAATCTAGTCTATGGACATGTTTACATCATATGCTCATATTAAGAAACCCAAAGAAAATTATACCGATTTTTTATGATTCCAGACTGATTGTGTCTCTTTAACATATTACATCAAACCCGTGTTTATGATATGACTATATATTAGGTAAACGATGTTCGATAATGCATTTATTTTTACGGCGGCCAATTTTAAATCGGCCATAATGATTAATTACTTGACAAATCAAGAATTAATCACCTGATTGTGACTTAATATATGCCTCTGAACCAAATAATACTGAGGTTTTAGTACAGAACAGAACGGGTGCTCATGAACTATTTTTCAAAAATTTCGAAAATATTTTATGTTATTTTTACGGCGGCCATCTTAGATTGGTTCTTAAATAACATATTCTAGTACTCAAAAAAAACGTGTTTCCGAGATAAAAATTAAGCAAACCATGTTGAATTATGCATTATGAAGATTAAGCATTGATTTCACGGTGGCCATTTTAAAATCGGCCATATTGATTAATTACTCAACAAATCAAACACTAATCATATGATTTTCACTCAATGGTCTCTGAACCAAATGACACCGATCGTGGAGGTTTTCTTACATGATAAAACAAATGTAAGATTAGACATTCAAACCGTGCTTGTGATGCGAAATTTAAGAAAACGGCGGTCATTTTGAAATTGGCCATAATGATCAATTACTCGACAAATCGAGCATTGATAACCTAAGTCAGACATAAGGGATGTATCTGAACCAAATGGTACCGCTCATGGAGACTATCGTGCAGAAGCGAACCTGTTGTCATAAACTATATACAAGAAAATTTAAAAACTTGAAAATTATGAAAAATTGCATTTTGCGACATATTTACAATATCCAAAATAGCTCTTAGAGGTAGGATGCTAGTGCTAAATTATATTATTTCTTACTATTTCATCTCCACAGATAGATGACCTGATCAATAGAAAAAACTAAATATTTCAATATTTCAATATTTCATTTAAGTGGCCCAACATTATAATAGAGTGAAAATGATGCGAAAATCCTATTTTAACGAGTATTTTCATTAAAAATCGGGTAGGTGTACAAAAGTGCCAAATTCTCAGCCCGCCCCCATTTCCGGCAATGTCATCAACCAGATTCTGTATCTAGAGACCCCTGGGAACAATTCTAGACATGTGGACAAATGTTGTACTGCCGGTTTAGGTAACTCCTTAAATATGGCTCTTTTTTATGTCTGCTGCCTATTGGCTACTATCTTTTCTAAGATTTTGGAAAGGAAACTTTTGTTGAACACATGCCTGTAATTTTTCAGCTCGTTTTTAGAAAGAGATGTTTTTTTCAGTAGTGGTCTTACATGAGCTTCTTTGAAATTTTGAGGAAATGTACTAGTTTTCTATCGAAGTTAATTATGTCAGTGATGGGAGTTATTAATATGTCAAGACAATTTTTCAACACGCTTGTAGGAATTGGATCCAGATCACATGATTTCGCCGATGTGCTCAAAATAAGCTTTTTAATTTCATCTTCTGACGCACGTTCAAAAACGTTCATTTTGGATCTTATTTCTGGTTTTTGCACTTGTGGAATATTCTGTACTTTATCTGGAAATTTGGAACGGGTAGTTACAATTTTATCAGCAAAATACCTAGAGAAATGATCACAAAGTGATTTTACTGATGTGAATTCTGGCAGAGCAGGAGGTGGAATTCTATGCAGAATGTTATATATTGAATTCAAAGGCGACGGGGATTGTCCGAATTTTCCGCAATAGCATCAGCTAAATATTTCGATTTAGCTTTTGTCATCATTCTATTACACAGGTGGCATTGATGCCCTACATGTACCGGTCAGGTAAATATAATTTATTCGAACTAATGACTAGATTAAGATAGATTAGTATACGGGATTACTTTGATACAATTAAATTAAATAGTAGCTGTAGACACTATCAAAATAAATACGTTCTGGATTGTAATCTGATACGATATTGCGGCAATGCCGAACCACTCCTCAACCCGGTGGGTCTACATTAAACCAGCACTGGTTCACAACATTGTGGTATGCTGCTAGTACAGGAAGATGTACTCTCTTTATATTGTAGCCTAGATATTGCTGAAACTGTTTTTTCTAGCACTCATGCTGATGGCTTTCACACAGAGACATATGGTGAGATCAGCCCATCTTGCACTCTCTCATATATGCTTCACTTCTCAGTTTGATTTTGCCATTTTAGATAGATATATTCGGCTAGATGGGCTGATCTCAGCACTCGTCACAACATCAAGCCCTTACCTTTAGGTTCGGACTTGATGTGGCGATTTGTGCTAAGATGAGCCCATATCGGTTTCCCAACAATGCTGTATGCATATAAATTGTAGGTATTGCCGAATTACCCCCTAACCTTGAATCTCATTATTTTGTAGGTATTGCAGAATCACTGTATGAAAGATACAGGGAGATTAATGCTCGAACGGGATCTCTCTTTGACTCATTTGAGCTTTCCAAACACATGGGAGATATCTTTGTCCCTCAAATATGCGAGACAAAAATGATAAAAAATAATCGGTTGGAAACGAAGCACTCCTCCGACAGCTCTGCAGAATTGTTCCGGATTTTGTGTATGTCACAGCCAGGTGACAGAGTGGTTATCCATGGTCCAATGGGCGCAGGTAAAACATACAGTACATTCAAGTGCGCATACGAATGGCAGAGTGGACACCCCCAGCTGAAACATTATGATTTTGTCTACTATATTCCAGTGAAGGAAACACGTAGACGATGTGACGTCATCACAAGTATCATCTGCAAAGATCTGAAAATAGTACCTCAGTATTTGTCAACATGTGTGAGTATAAACCTGAAGGAGAAGTTCAATTTCAACTTGGTGATCATTGATGGCTTTGACGAGTTAAGCCAGAGTGAGCAGAGAGATTCTATTTTCACCAAGCTGCTGTCAGGAGCTGTAGCAAAGACTGCTGTAGTTGTTGTCACCACCAGATCGGAATGTCTTCCTACAATCCAGCATCACACGAGAGGTAACTACCTGGATCTATATCTGAGACCACTGAGTCAACCTGGACTTTACAGCTACATAGATCAAGTTTTCCCTGAAGAACCTCAATCTTTTAGACTCGTATCACGAACACTAATGTCCATGGCAAACCCACTGTTCACAATGGATACTGTGTCCACCCCTTTTATTCTATCAATCATATGCTACCTGTGTAAGATGAGCTTGAACAAGAAACCTGATGTGATTTTTCTGCAGGGATTTAACACCATTCATTCGTTGATATCTGCATTCTTCAGCCACGTGATTCACATGAAAATCACAGGAAATAACAACTTGAAATCTAGTTTACCTGAGAGATTGGTTGAAAACGAAAACTATTCAGAAATAGCCGACTTGTTTTATTCTGTGGGGAGAATCAGTTTTGAGTGCTTGGAGAGGGAAGAAATGTTCTTCACGGAGGATTTGCTGCGTGACACCTTCACAAAAACTCAGAAAACCGCAGAGACCTTTAAACAACTTGGTCTTTTAGAAGGCATACAAGGAGGAGCAAGATTTCACCATAACATTTTCCAAGATTATTTAGCAGCAATGCACATAGCGAGAGACATGTCTGCTCTGAAGAGACTGTTCACGATGTACAATAGAAGGCACGAAGAACATTCAATATTTCATCGATTTAGAGACGTGTTTGTTTTTGCCATTGGAATTCGTCCTGACATTTTGAAGGAAATACCTATGGGAACTTTTAAAACACCTTTGCTGATATCAGTAAAAATAGACGCCGAGTTTAGAATAGACTTGTCACTTGAAAGTGAGCTGATAATGGAATGCAAACATGCATCAACTGCAAAACGATTTCTTTCTCAGATTTTAGATTCCCCTTTTAAACCAGTCAAAATTGTTGACTTTTTACCAATGGTAAATCTGACGGCATATGCAAATTTGTTAAATCTCATGAAGTATTCAGATTGTCTACGACTCGTGTATAGGGCTCTAAATGGCGAGGAGAGTTGTGTCCCACAGAATCGAGAAGAGGAAGAGGTGTGTGCAGGAGTGGCTGATGAGCGTCATATTCCCAGTTTAAATCCCCCAAAAGGATCACCATATCAAATGATCGGAGATCCCATCATTCTCACGGTCCTTCCATCTCTCAACCTGGGTTCTACAAGAAAATTATCAATACGCAATATTACTCCAAGCACATTCAATAATATTATACAAGATCTGGTGAATAGATTATGAGATTTACAATTTATGTAAACATGTCCATAATATGTCAACATGTTCATTGACTATAATTGCATAAGTTTTTAAAATTTTGTGTTGCGCATTTGCCAGTTAAGTGAGAAATAAGGACGAAATTTAATTTCGGACATGCATGTCCAAAATAAGAAATACGAGTATAACCAATAAAAGGGGCTTTCGGCACACTTGCTACGTTGCCACAGCAGCCCAAAATTTGAAATTCCGCAATTCTAGTTTATGAGCATGTTCACATCTTATGCCATATTAAGAAGCTAAAAAATACAATTTTTTTCAAGATTTTGGCCTGATTGTGTCGCTTTTAATCATGAGTATTAAGCAAAATATATACTTATTTAAAAATCATATGTTTCTTTGTAATGTATATTGCACATTATTCAATTACTTACGGCAGCGCCCATTATGCTAATTTCACTGACAAAGACGATTTACAACAAATATAATTTTACATCATGGTGAATGTGCTTTAATCAAATCTTCTTCACCTAATGCCAGGTAACTTCGATGTTTTATTGAGCTAATATTGGTATACTGTATATTTGGTAATATTCACGAGGGTTTAATTTTCGCGAATTTCGCGAGGGGATAAATTCGGGAAATTAAGAATCTCTCAAAATTATTATTATAATACTACTACCTTTCTTGGAAATTGATAATTCATCAATTCTAGAATTCGTAAAAAATTTAGAAAATCCCAAATTTCCGAAACTCTAAACACGCGGAAATTACCAGATCAACAGTATATGTGAGTTTTCCCGATGTAGTCATTAAACTTTACTTAATATTATGCTGTTTGTTTTAACAAATATGATTCAGCCAGGACCAGGTTCGGACATTAAAAAACTGGTGATGTCACATCCAACAACAATAGCTACATGGCAGCTGGTCAGACTAGTAGAACGACTGACGAATTCAGGACATCTTGATATTCTGAACATGGGCGAGAAAACTGTCCTCGTGAATGGATATCCGGCTGAAAATCAAGAGGACGTGGCGAACATCGTGTATAAACTGACACGGGTGGAAAGCTTACTGATCGAAACAACACTGAATAGATACACCCTGAGCTGGGTGACTGAGAAACTCAACATTAAGCAGCTGTGTTTAGAGGTATGTATATAATAGATACACTATGTAATTTCAGACATTGTGAGCTATGTAAAAAGCTGACTAAATGAGAAACTCAACATTGATAAGCTGTGTCTAGAACTATGTATATAATGAATACACACTCTGCAGGTATGTAACAAACCCGTGGTCACACACAGTTTCTATAGAAGGATTTTTATCATAAAGAATTTTCATGTGTTTCCTATTGTTTTGAGTCGCTCATCCCGAAATTGAATGAATCGTTTAAGCCCTCACGATGCATTAAAGCATCATCTTACATCCCTGAAAACAGACGTAATTTCCCTACAACTGACGGTTCTAGAAGGAAAATTTCCATGAAACTGGCTTACCAATACATGGCTATTTTAAAAAAAATTCACCAATATTATATCATCTTCATCCACTACAAAACGAAAATTGCGACAGCAATTCGCGGCTTGTAGTGGATGAAGATGACAATGTAAATTCAGGCTTAAAAGGGTTAAATCATGTGGGCTGCCGACTATATATATTGAAGTATCTCATCCTAAATACTTTTGTATAACTCTCATCCTGGAAATTGTTCTCTAGAAACTGTTTTACACATGCTATGCGAACGGTGTCCATTTGAGTGCGATATGGGAAAATGCAGCAGTTGTTCAATGAATACGGTGCACCTTATTCATTTAATGTGTACTGTATTGTCCCATATCGCACGAAAAATGATCAACGTTTGTATTTTCTCACACGATCAAGTCAAACAAGACAAAGGCCTCATTGCAATACATTGCAATTAAAACTACAACTATCATGATTAGAGTGCGATATGGGCTGATACCGATATACACCTCATAGTGAAAACGACGGCCGAGAGTGTGAGAAACTAATGTATTGGCCTATGATGACACTGCTAAAATTACTGACTGCAGCTTATGATGTGTCTGTGGTGCGGCGCTTTGTGAGACTCCCTGTCCCACCTATTGACTGCAGTTTATGATATGTCTGTAGTGCGGTGCTTTGTGAGGCTCCCTGTCCCACCTATTGACCTCAGTTTATGATATGTCTGTGGTGCGGTGCTTTGTAAGACTCCCTGTCCCACCTATTGACCTCAGTTTATGATATGGCTGTAGTGCGGTGCTTTGTGAGGCTCCCTGTCCCACCTATTGACTGCAGTTTATGATATGTCTGTAGCGCGGCGCTTTGTAAGACTCCATGTCCCACCTATTGACTGCAGTTTATGATATGTCTGTAGTGCGGTGCTTTGTAAGACTCCATGTCCCACCTATTGACTGCAGTTTATGATATGTCTGTAGTGCGGTGCTTTGTAAGGCTCCCTGTCCCACCTATTGACTGTAGTTTATGATAATTCTGTGGTGCGGTGCTTTGTGGGGCTCCCTGTCCCACCTATTGACTGCAGTTTATGATATGTCTGTGGTGCGGCGCTTTGTGAGGCTCCCTGTCCCACCTATTGACTGCAGTTTATGATATGTCTGTAGTGCGGTGCTTTGTGAGGCTCCCTGTCCCACCTATTGACCTCAGTTTATGATATGTCTGTGGTGCGGTGCTTTGTAAGACTCCCTGTCCCACCCATTGACTGCAGTTTATGATATGTCTGTAGCGCGGCGCTTTGTAAGACTCCATGTCCCACCTATTGACTGCAGTTTATGATATGTCTGTAGTGCGGTGCTTTGTAAGACTCCATGTTCCACCTATTGACTGCAGTTTATGATATGGCTGTAGTGCGGTGCTTTGTAAGGCTCCCTGTCCCACCTATTGACTACAGTTTATGATATGTCTGGGGCGCGGCGCTTTGTGAGGCTCCCTGTCCCACCTATTGACTGCAGTTTATGATATGGCTGTGGTGCGGTGCTTTGTCAGACTCCCTGTCCCACCTATTGACTGCAGTTTATAATATGTCTGTGGTGCGGTGCTTTGTCAGACTCCCTGTCCCACCTATTGACTGCAGTTTTTGATATGTCTGTAGTGCGGTGCTTTGTGAGACCCCCTGTCCCACCTATTGACTGTAGTTTATGATATGTCTGTGGTGCGGCGCTTTGTGAGACCCCCTGTCCCATCTATTGACTGCAGATTATGATATGTCTGTAGTGCGGTGCTTTGTAAGACTCCCTGTCCCACCTATTGACTGCAGTTCATGATATGTCTGTAGCGCGGTGCTTTGTCAGACTCCCTGTCATCCATAAAGAACAGTGATCTATCTCTATAACACTTGAAGCACTAAGTAATACGATTTAAATTTGCACACCCATTTGAACTTGTGTCCCGCTACTGCGTTTTCGGGATTAATTATGTCTGCAGGTATGTATTACATGGTTCCCAGCCACCATGGAAAACCTAGAAAACCTTAAAAATAAGTTTCAAGTTTTCCAGTCATGGGGGAAGTCGGGGAATTTGAGAAATGTGCTTCAATCAGGAAAAACTCAGGGAATTGTAACATGTCAACTTTCACAAGAGAGAAACACTAAAGAGCCAAAAGGGAGTTCACTATAAGGGAATGTTCACTATATCATGGAATTTCGCAAATTCATTAATAAAATGTCAGGGGAAAAATCAGCGAATTTTTTTCCCATGAAAGCTGGAAACCCTGTATTAGCTCTGTCTGAAGGTATGTAGGCCCATCATCTGTAACAACAACACTCACGTTCACATATTTCAGTTACGCAGCTTTATAATATTCACATTATAACTGGTTTACTTATAAATAAATAAATAAATCTGTTTCTTATTATGTCTTTTTATCTCAAATAAGTATCGTTATAATTAAGTACAACAAAGTCACAATTGTTAATTAATAACGGGCTAGGCCAACTTGTTTTTAACACTGACAATATATCTATAAATGTATAGTGGAAACAGACAGGCTATAATACACCAGATTGTTATTTGTTTTAAAGCTAGGTTATAGTTAGGTTAAATGATATGGTATTGTTTATTTTGAGTGACATGGGTACATGATGTGTACATATATAATTCAAAAAAAGTAATACCAATAGTAATTTATAAATACTTAACTTCTTACCCCCATCTCCATGGGCTTATTTATCGCTATACAACTGAAACAAAAATAATGTATGTAACATATGTGGTGAGTGATGTGTTCAAACACGCATCGCATCCACCAAATTGAGAGAGTACGAAACCCTGGAAGGGTAGAGTCTGCTTTAAGGGGTCTTGTCGAGTTTAAAAAAATTAAAAAAATCCGAGAAAAACTTGGAAGTGGGTGTGGTATGACCAATCCGAGTTTTTCCCGGATTTTTTTATTTTTTCAACTTGACAAGACCCCTTACCCTACTACACCCGCCAACCCCAAGGGCACGATACATAGCACTACGTAATCATACTACGTTGTCATAATAGACTGGTGACATAAGTCGTGTCTCTTTTTGAAAATATCATAAATAAATCTGAAAGTTAAATAAATGTTCTCCTCTGTCATCAAACAGGCTATGATACAACTATTTGTTTCAGAGTAACTCTCGATGTAAAGTCGGCCAACAGATCGTGTTCACGGGATGCAGTATACTGGCTCATAACAAGAACGACGTCAAAAATCGGCTTTGCAATGTTCAACAACTGGTAAGATAAATAAATGTTTTATCAACCATTACAGGCCCGTCATTTGGGGGGGTGGGGGGGTTCGAGGGGGTCGCACGACCCCCCCCCCCCCTCGCTACGACCACAAAGCTTACACTTCGCCCCAGCACATCCTCCATAATCCACCATTTTGCACCAATTTGCAGCTGAAAATAAAAAAATACCCCCGAACCTGAGTCTTATCAGAAATAATTATTTTGCAACACAAAATATCAATACAAGCAGTATTTTACAGGGGGTCTAATTAACTTATTTCATAAATACCCCAGTAATCCAAAATTCGACCCGCCCCCCTCTTTCAAACATCCCTGGCACTGGCCTGCAATACAATACTGAAATAGTTGTGTATAAACCACGGAGACCAAAGTGGGCTTTTTCAATTTGAAACTATTATAAATATCTTCGTTAGCTCTTTGAGTTCTTAGTTTGCTCTTTCCTCATTTAAATACCTATTTTATGGGTTTACAGTCATTATAAATATTTTAGTTTTTCTGTACATCGTTTTTCTATTTAACCCTTATCCTGCTAGATTAAATAATTTAAATGTTCACCCTCTTGAAGTTGTGTCTCGCTACCGCGACCCACAGCATCAAGTGGGTGAAAATCACTGATATTTGCTTAAGTTGTATTTGTTCAATTGGACACCGAACATTTGCAAATCGTGCTGTTTAAACACTCATTTCATCCGCAATAACTGTGATTTAATCGGTTAATAAAACGGATTAGAAAGACTATCGTCGTGGCTAGCAGGCAAAGGGTTAACCATCAAACCATTCTGGCCTGAATTTACCATTGTCATCTTCATCCACTACAAGCCGCGAATTTCTGTCGCAATTCTCGACTTGTTGTAGATGAAGATGATCTGATGTGATTTCAAAATATGAAAAATACTATTTATTAGTAAACCAGTTTCATGGAAATTTTCATTCTAAAACCCTTAGTTGTTGAAAAATTAGGTCTGTTTTTAGGGATGTAAAGTGATGTTTTTATGCATCGTGAGAGCTTAAAGGGTTAAGCCGCCAATCGCGACGAAATGTGTGTTTAAACATCAAGAATTGCCAATGTTTTGTCTCATATTGAACAAATAAGTAACCACCCACTCGAAGTTGTGGATCGCGGTAGCGAGACACAACTTTAAGTGGGTGAAACTTTGAATTATTTAATTTAAAGGTCTAAGGTTTAACATGTACTCAAGCACTACTCAGATTCCATCATACTGAGCTCGCTATTTCTCATAACCATGAGCTAAGCCTGACTCAAGTCTATATATATATAAAAGGGGAATACAGGGGTATATGTTCCCTGAGAGAAAACCAAGCAGCGCCGAATTTTTATATTTTATTAAGACTGCTTAAAACACACCACTACATTTTTTTCTTTGTCTGACCACGACATTCTAAGCCGGGAATGGAGAGTTATTGTTCATCAAGTACAGCCCAATTATCATGGTACTATAATCAGTCAGGCGCGACTGAACTGCTGATTATAAGGGATTTTCATTATGGTCGGATGTGTTTTAAGTCGGTTAAAACCCTCGGAGCTCTACATTCTTAGCTGAAAAAGGCATCGGCTTTCGCCCTCGGCCCTTTTCAGAGCTAAGTATGTAGAGCTTCTCAGGCTTTATCCTATACGTAGCTATAATAGATAGAGTTTACACACGTCGTCTACACAGCCTCCATGTAGGCATATGCGTTGCTGGCCGCTTTGGAATGAAACAAGCAAATTATATGAATTCACTAGTTCAGGGTTACGTCTTCCTCTGTCATGTCTGACTGACAGAAGTGAGCTGAATGACTGAGTGACGGTTCAATTTATACAGGAGAAGTCTCAGTGCTGAACAAGGAGTACATTTAAACTTATAAATCACTTGTAACATCAGTAATTTTCTTGATTTAAATTCGCATTCACCAGGTGACTTTTGCTGAATATTCACACCATTACATATAATCCCCCAACTCATTTTTAAAGTTGCGTGGGATTAGCAGATACTGTATATTGATGCTCCGTATAGGATTAGCATAATATACTGTATATTGATGCCCCGTAAATGATGGGCAGATACTGTTTATTGATGCTCCGTAAATGATTAGCATATACTGTATATTGATGTCCCGCAAATGACTAGCAGGTATTGATGCACCGTAAAAGATTAGCAGATACTGTATATTGATGCTTCGTAAATGATGAGCAGATAATGTTTATTGATGCTCCGTAAATGATTAGCAAATACTGTATATTGATGTCCCGTAAATGACTAGCAGGTATTGATGCACCGTAAAAGATTAGCAGATACTGTATATTGATGCTCTGTAAATGATTAACATATACTGTATATTGATATCCCGTAAATAATTAGCAGGTATAGATGCCCCGTAAATGATTAGCAGATACTGTATATTGATGCCCCGTAAATGATTAGCAGCTGTTTTATATTGAAAGCCCGCAAATGATTAGCATACCATGACAATAATATTTAATTGTATTTTGTCATGATGCATATTATAATTATCCTGTACTTGTTCAGTACATATATTGTTTGGTTTTAAGTTTACATAGCATGCATACATTAATTTTCATGTGATTTTATGGAACTAATCCTGTTGCATATAGGCATGTACTTATATATTCTATACTGTTTATTTTTATTGAAGCATAATAATATATATATATAT
>OZ024905.1:13102958-13112958 GCA_964017125.1 Flabesymbios commensalis
AGAAGACGTGCTTCTAAGATACTTCTACTGTCCAGATATTAAACAAGCTACCATTTATTGGGCTGATCGTATTATTCTTGATGACGCCAAGTTTAAGATTGTTGGTGAGCAATGTCTCTCCAGCAGGGCATTGAGCGCTATATTCCCAAACGCTGACATACAAGTCAAGTCTGATAGCCAGAAAAAAGGTAAAATCACAATGTTATAAAATAATCATTAATAAAATTGAAAAGCAAATATCTGACAATGAGAGAAAAGGAAAACAGCAATTTACTGATATCGTGAAGCAATTCCATCACAGTCACAGTATTATTTGATAGGCAGAGAAAAAGTAAATATCAACTGCCAAGCTCTTAGGCCACTTGTTTTTATTTCTATGTTTTAGATTAGAAAAAATCCAGAATCTAATGAGGGAGGGCGGTAAAAAAAAACATTTAGAAAAAACAAACATTTCACCTATGTTCGGAAAAGTTAATGAGGGCGACCAAATAAAAAAAACATTAGACAAATTTCTGGAAAAGTTAATGAGAGCGACGAAAGAAAAAAAATTGACCTATTTTAAATAAAGTTAATGAGGGCGACGAAAAAAACAAGCATAAAATAACATAGCTGGAAAAAGGTTTTTTTTATTTCTATTTTTTATCTACCAAAATTAAATGTTTTTTTTCGAAAATCGGCAACAATTCAAAGCGCGCTAGGCAGAAAAAAAACTCCCGTTTTTTTGGTAGTGCGCGGCCTAAATCTAATGCGCGCGCTCATCTAAAACAGAGAAAAAAAAACATAGTGGCCTTAAAGCAATTCCATCATAGTCAGAGAAACGAGAAAAAACAATCACTAATAACCGAGCAAACACAAAACATTTTTATAACATTTGTACAACGTCGGCCCAACGTCTTTGACATTGGTCAAACTTTCTACAACTGTTACACAACTGTTTTGTGTTTTCTGGAAAATACTAATTATTAGTGTCGTAACATCGTAAAGCGATTCAAGGAAACTGTGTGAAAAGTTAAACACTAATTACTGAGGTAGGCCTAATAAAGCCATTATCTGAGATTGTAGCATAAATATATGATAGTCAGGGAAAGATAAACATAACTTGCTGATGTATTAAAGATAAACATAACTTGTTGATGTATTAAAGTAAAACATAACTTGCTGATGTATTAAAGATAAACATAACTTGCTGATGTATTAAAGTAATTCTATGATAGTGAGAGAAAAAGTCCACATCAATTACTGAGGTAGTAAAGCAATTCTATGATGGTTGGAAAAATGGTAAACATCAATTGTTGAGATACACAGAGCACTGTGTAGCCTGTTCCAACCAGACACACACGGCACGTAAGTCTCAAAATGCCGACAGCTCACAACACAGGTGTCTGTCTTCACCCACCCCTCCCCTCCATAAAGATGTTGACACGACATTCACCACCCGATCAGAGAACTTTTAGCAAGACAGCTGGCCAACCGCAAGCTCATTACGATATGCTGAAATCGAAAGTGGGGGAATGTTACGTTATCCCATCTGAAAAATATACAATGCAGAATAGCAGTGCTTAGGGCTGGCATTGCGTTAATGAGATTACAAAACCTCTTCTAATCTGACCAGAAAACAGCCGAGCAAACGCAAAACATTTGTATCCCATTTGTACAAAGCTTGGCCAACGTCAAATACGTTGGGCCGACGTTGTATAAATGTTATACAAATGTTTTGTGTTTGCTGGGAAGACATAGACACAATGCCATTTTATTTTTGGACCAGAGTTGCAGACGGTAGGATAACATCGAAAAGTGGCAAGCACTGAATAAATGGATGTCTACTGGAAGCACTATACCACTTTTCTATGAACATAGGATATGAATATTTTTAGTTGCTCTTTGGCCGGAGTAAAATATCTGTTATATTTTTAAATGTGCATTTACAAAAAGAAAAATTGAAGCACTTGGCGTAGTATACAATACATCTCTTAACTTTAACATGTTTTAAGGGGGAAACTGATTATTTTCTAATTAATGTATGTTCAGGCATAGCTGACAATACCAGATTCTAATTACATTAAATATTGATTTTAATAATAAAGATAAAATAATGGTAATTAATTCAATTATTCATATATAATAAGAATATTATTAAATTATTTTCTTTCTTACTTTTCTTTCTTTTTTTTCATTTAATTCTGTGAGGTGTAGTTTAATATTAATTTGTCTACTACTTTCACGATTTTTTTATTTTAGGAATTTGTCCTCGTGAATATTATCAGATCTACAGTATTTGGTTTGTTACAGGTGGTCATATTCTACCGTTGACCATAGACATGGTCAACAGATGCTGGGATTTTCGTGATACAGTGCCTAAAAAGAAATAAGATGTGCAAAAGGTGCTCATTTGAGTGTGATATGGGAAAATACGGCACTCGTCCAAACCTTATGCTTTGGACACATAAACTATTTTCCATATCGCTCGAAAATTGAACAGCGTTTTACTTTCTCACACAACCAAGTCACATGTGACAAAACTGTCATGTACTTCTGATTAAGCTACGCCTACGCCACAGCTAGAGTGTGATATGGGCTGATATACATCTCATAGTGAAAAAACTCTGCGCAGAGTGTGAGAAACGTACATGTTGTTCTAAATATGCATTCGTCAGCAACCACACCACATGTTGAGCCAATGTTGGATTACACCGGTGACACAACCAATCACAGAGAGATGACATGTTTATTTATATATATTCACTAGGTGGCGCTTACTCTATGCTACGAATTGACTGGAACCATTTAAAGGAATTTTCCTAAATATTTCAAGGGAAATAATTATTGTATTGGCTATATTATTGACCGTGCGCTAAACCACGTTTTTATGTATATGTTGAAGCTTCTTGGAAATAAAATGCATTCATGTTTATATATGTGCCAGTTATTACCATAAGCAAGCATTTTCATGATGCTGCCTAAAGACATCCGTAAGAAAAAATCTTTCGTATCTTAGTTCTTATGCTCATAGGCCTATCAATATATTGAGCATGTCAATAATTCTAAGAACGCCTCAAGACAGTCCGTCGTCGTAGGTTTGATGTACTGTCCCCTTAGAAACTCCCTCCATAAAGAATGCTGGAGGAACTCACATTGTCAATTCCAGGGGGACTGGGGTCTGGACCATGGTTACTGGGGGGGGGGGGGGGGATATCCTGACCCCCAGTGATCTGAACTCAAATTGTGTCAACTGTTCCAATGTGCATCAATCTAAATACTGGGTTAAATATAGCCCTATAATTAGCTTGGAATATTTCATATTTCAAACTTTTCCTGCCGTGAATGCGAAATCCCCTCGCACACTTTTCATCAGTTAACGATGGCAGATGAAACGTGGACCCAGCATGTTCCGGGAATAAACTCTGACTCCGTGAGAGAACATTGTTCGTATTTCTTGAGGTGTTTCAAGGTGATCGTATGATGCTCGTATATCTTCACATAGTTCTTACAGCTGTATTACGAAATTGGTAAGGTTGCCGTTTAATTCGCAAGAAAGGCTTGATCCACACTTAAGAATATTAGGTGATTTTCTTTGTTTGATGGCTGTAGAGCTTCTACTTTTTTTGTATGGATGTCACACAAAGTTTACAAACTTTAAAATATTCAGAAAATGAAAAAGTCTATGGGGTTCGGACTTAGTCAAGGAGAAAGAACGAAATTCGTTAGATTCTTAGATCCGAATGTGCGAGGCGCGAAGCGCCCAGTATATTTGGATCTACGAATCTATTGTAATTAATTCTTCTTCTTTCTTCTGTGGTAAAATACACAGATTATGTGCAGATGTTCCAAGATTTGCTTTTGATACCCTCAATTTCATTGTCAGTATGGCTAAATCATGAAATATTAGACATGCAGTCTCATGGTTAAGCCCGTATATTGTACCCGACCTGACCAGTACAAAACAACAGTAGATTCGTAGATTTGAATCTACTGTTTGAATAATAGACTGGCGTCACAGGTGTATTTTAACGTTAAGCCTACCAACATCGTGAGGCGACAGCAAAGTATTCAGACAAATCAAATGGTAACTATCGTTATAAGAACTATGTGCCGCTGTAGGCATACGAACCCTATAAAATGAGAAACCAAGATTTCTAGGAATCTATCATACAAGCCTTTGTGACGTGTGCATCATAAATGTCTTATTTGGCTCTTTCCGCTTCATATGAAGACCTATGTTTGAATTTATTACCTATGTATATTTGTATACCTATGGGTCAACGGCCATTATAATTGTTTTAATTCTTTCATTGCGGGACCGTCTTTAGACTTCAGAATCTGATGTCTATGGAAGTCACATTCTGACATTTAACCCTTTAACCGCCAAATTAAAAAATCGTAATTTTCACCCACTTGAAGTTGTGTCTCGCTGACGCGATCCACAACTTCAAGTGAGTGAAAATTATTCAGATTTGACAGAATGGAGGTCAACTGATTTCCAATATTGCTGATTGATGTCATATTTTTTATCTTTAACATGTTTAAAAGGTGGTAGTTAATGTGCTAATAAAAGATGAAAACCCGAATATATGCGACACTGGCGGTTAAAGGGTTAAAGTCGATCCTCGCGCTGTGTCGTATGAGGCGTGCATATAAACACAGACGGGAGCAAATAGGAAACACATTGGTAAAGAAACACCAACATATGCTTCAGAGGAAAATCTGTGAGGATAATTATTTAATCCTTTAAAGACTCACGATGCATTAAAGTATCATTTCACATCCCTGAAAACAGACTGAATTGTTCTACAAAAAAAATTTATAGAACGGAAATTTCCATGAAACTGGCTTACCAATACCATGAATACATGGCAGTTTTCTTTAATTTTTAAACCATATCAAATCATCTTCATCCAATACCAGTCGAGAATTGCGACAGTAATTCGTGGTTTGTAGTTGATGAAGATGACAATGTAAAGTCAGGCTTGAAAAGGTTAAATTGAATTCTGACTAGTATATAAAGAAACAAAAATATAAATTAATTACCTTCATACCCCAGCGATATGGTATGTCCCACGGTGGAATCAATCCTTATAAACCCATTAACGTCATACCGGTTTATGGGCGGGGGGGGGCCTAGGATAGTGGTTAGCACCGCTCCCTTTCACGCTAGAGTTCGGGGTTCGTTTCCCGTTCGCGGCGATTTGAAAGAAACAAAATCGTTTCTTCCCCATCGACTTGTAAAACTCAGGATTGGGGCGAGCCTCCGTGACCGACAGGTAGCCTGCTCGATCTCAAACCTCCAGTGTGTGAATTTCGAATCCTGTGTCTGGAGGGCAGTGTCATCTCACTCATCTCGCCATCCTCAGGAGGTTCCCCTGGCCCAATTTCCCAATGTAGCCTTTATATGCACAAACGTGGCATAAAGCCCGATTAATTTCATTTTCATACCGGTTTATTCTCAGAATGTCAAATAGTCTAACATTGTAAATACTCGTCGGAATTTCACGTAATTTCCAGGAATGTTGCCAAATGTAAAAATGGTTGCAAATATTCGTAAAAATCGCTTGAGAATTGACTGAGCAATACCCGAAAAGCTTACTTTCATTTTGCACGAGATTCCATCGTCGAACAGACGTCAGTTTAATGAGATGCATTTTAGTTGCCCAAACAGAAATTTGAAATGACCGCGTTTCGATACCTACATTTTACTTTTATTGATTTGATTTATGGTCGATGTGGTGGTTTAATTGGCTTCCAGTTGGTTTGCTAATTCAAAATGCTTCATTTGTTTCTTGCATTTTGGATCTGCCCCATAAAATAAAATGGCTACCATTTTTCTAGACGGCCGCCATCGGATTCCTAGATTTCAATATATTTTATTGTTATGATCCACGATAATATGTTTTATTATGTACAGAACTTAATTTATGTTCGTAATTTATTTTCCATTACCTTGTTATGCAAAAACATCGAAACAGTAGTCCGATATACATAACATATCTTTTTTCACTAAAGTTATATTTCAATTTATTCCATAGTACGCACGGTATCGACCCTATTACCGAATATTAACTCAGTTGGACTCCAGCGAAATTTCATGGTTTCCGCCTCCACAGCAAATATAGTGGAGGTCCTGAGGAAGTTTTGTATGCACTTTATTTAGGAGAGGCTAACTCAACTGTTTTAGACTAATTGTTTTAGACCCCAAGGAACAACATGGAATGTATGCCAAATTCTCTATCCGGGACGAAAAGTCTGAAAAATGCCCTCGCTTTTCGAAAAAAACGTGTTTTTCATCGCAAATGCTGATTTTACATTTTTAGCTATATATTCTTAGTTCACCATGCAGGTTATGTTCTCAGATATTTGAATTATGCAAATTGCCCACGTTTGTCAGTTTCTAGAATATTTTTAGATTTTATTTATTATTTTTGTGTGTTTTATCTGGACTTTTTTGCAAAAAACACATTTTTTTCATCGCGAATGCTGATTTTACTTATTTAGCTATATATTATAATCTTATCATGTAATTTATGTCCTGTGACACTTAAGTTATGCAGAATATCCATATTTCACAGTTTATAGAATATTTTCAGATTTAGTTTGAATTTTTCATATGTTTTGTGTATGAAAATCATTTTGACTGATTTTTTCGAAAGACACGGTTTTTCTTCGCATCTAAAGTTACATGATGATGATTGTGGCATAAGGATTTTTGGGGGATTTTTTTAAATCAGATAATCAGACTTTATCACAATTTGTTTTGGATAGATGGCATATCCAGTGATTGCGAGGCATGATTATTCAGTGATAGGGTTTTATTGGTTGCTCCCTCACTTACACTACCAGTACTTACAGCAACGAATCTCTATTAGGCATGGAGATTCATTCAGACAACACATTTTCTGCCAGTATAGGAAAGTGATAGGCCCAAGCTGTCAATTACAGGAACTCCTGATTTTCCCTGATTATATAACAAAAATAATGATTGTTGTATCTCTCAATAAATGTACAAGCTGGAAGTGAAGGTCCATATTGAGGGCAATAATTATTATGAAAAGAATCGGAACACAATTCAACTATTAACCGAAAATGTTGATGGTTTTAGACATTTGACCAAGAATATATCTGCCATTTTTATTGCTATTCGTATCAGCTGGGTAGGCCATACACGGGAAATTAATTATCTTGTCGGCCTGAACATATCAGTCTTCACTCTCACGCGCAGTGCCGTTCACTCACTCACAGACACTGCCCATATTATAGTTTTCCACCAATAATCGCCACTGTCTCCAGTTTGGTGTGTCGAGAGTAGTCACAAGTCAGTTCTCACAGCATGTGATTTTTTTTAATTTACCCCCCCCCCCTCCCCAACAGCCATGAACTGTAGGTGCATGTGCACTGACGAATCAGAATAGCAATCTGGGCTCTAAGTTTAATTTAGGATCAGCCCTGGTGAACATGGCGTGCTGTAAGACATTTTGTAAGTTCATCCCCCAGTGCCATACATATGCCATGTATTTCTGTAGGCTTAAATGTGTCATAGAGTTCATCCCCAATGTTGTAAACCCACTGCATACCATAGACTGGTAACAATTATCTTATCAGATTTTCACAGTACACAGCCCAAAGCTCTTTGAGTCCAATCCGTCTGCAACTATAGACAATGGTGCCGTACATTAAGAATACACATACACCTGCGTGTATAGGGAAGTAACAGATGCACATCTTGCGCTGTGAAAAAAAATGTATGTGCACGGAACACTATCTCATCATCAGTTACATTATGTGTGTAGTTAAGACAAGAATGGCAAAGCATGCTCATATGACACGACCCATGCCATTCTCCACACATATATATCGTACAGCTGACATGCCTGTAGTGATATCTCTTTTGCAGCATGGTAATGTTATTTAGTCACTGAGCATAGACAGCGTGAAGGGCAGTCTTTTTTGCAGGATACATCCTTAAGTGCTCTGATAATGCTGTTTACAGTTATGACTTTCCCTCTCTCTTGTTGATGTCATCTGTATAAAAGTCAAACAATATACGGATTTAGTCAGAGTTATGTCCAGCTCTAATAGAAACCATATAATGGAACATCGAAGTCTTTGCAGGTGTACTCAGCTTCTTCAGTGATTTTTTCTAACACAGGTAATAAAGTTGCTCACAATAGTGTTGGTTTTTAAAGATGTTTCAGGCCCTTGCTGATTTATTTATGGACATACCTTTAGAAGTTTGACGTGAGTTATGACCTGACACTTTTCTTCAAAAAATCTTCTTTGTCAACCAAGACAAACGCTGAGGTGGCAATATAATGCTGCACCAATGTGATCATGTCAGGTGTCATCAATACATATCGAGCTTTGTATTACCTCTGATTTGAACAACTAACTTGAAGTGTTTTTTTATGGACAATGAGTTTGATTTAGGTGATGGTTGACTGGGTATATCGATAGCATTTTTTTCTGATTCGATCCTCGAATATTTAATAAAATCATCTTCCTTCATACAAAATAAAATGAATCGGGCTTTAGGCCACCTTTGTGCACATATAGGCTAAACTGGGCCAGGAGAACCTCCTGAGGATGGTGAGATGATTGAGATGACACTGTCCTCCAGACACAGGATTCGAAATTCGAGCCCTGGCGGTCTGAGGCCGAGCACGCTACCTCTCGGTCACGGAGGCTCCCCACAATAATACTTTCACACGTGGATGGGGAAGAAACAAATTTGTTTCTTTCAAACCGCCGAGGCCGTGAACCGAACTCCGGACTCTGGCGTGAAAGGCAGCGGTGCTAACCACTACCCTAGGGCCCCCGCCCTTCCTTCCTTCATACAAGCCAACACCTTCATCAAGTTATTCAAAACTTCAAAACACCATGGCCACAACTTTTGCGTTAATGAAATGGTGATTGAAGTGATAGTTCTCCTTCAATCTCATTTTTTTAAGTTTAATGATTCGCCACAGAGCAAATGCATCTTTTTTTTCGAGTAAGACCTAGTGTTCCACCACTAACTTTTGTAAGAGCTGCTCCCTATATACCATTCATCATCTTCACAAATTTGAATGCATTTGAGCCTACTTAGGTTGAAGTCATGGTTATTTTACTACAATTTTTTTTCACATTTTTTTTTTTTAGATACATAATTTTTTTATTTATATCCAATCATCAAAGATTCAACAAATGAGCTACGCGTGGGGTATTTTTGTATTTATCACTTTACCATGACTTTATTCCCAGTAATGACACATTTGTGACTATGATGTCCTTTTTAAAGGTGCACAAAATTAATCCTGTAAAAAAGTACTTACATTTTATAGATTCATAACACTTGAAAATAGATCAGTTGTTTGGCTAAACGAAGAAAGGTGAGACTGATCGTGTTAAATTTAAATAAAAAAATAGTTTTTAATGCAATATGCAACAATGCAAATCACACTAATATTCTCATCGACTTTGGAAGTGCACATGAAAAGACATTACATAAACTAAACTAATCTTTGATGAAATTGCTATAGTTTCTGTCTTACAACACTCTATTCTCAGATAGTGGCTATTTCGAGCAGTGTGAACTCGAAGTAAACTTGGAGCCCAGACTGATATGCTACAGATTTATCAGTACACATCATCTGCAGTGCACGGCTATAATGGGGGTTCAGTCTTTAGATGGTTTGACCATCCACAGACCAGGATATGGTTAAAATTATCAGATGTTATGAGAGCTGACTGGCGACTAGACTCGACGCACCAAACCGCAGAGAGTGGCGATTATTGGCGGGAAACTACAATATGGGAAGATTATTTTCATACATAAAATATATGAAAAATTCAAAAGAAATGTAAATAATTATATTCTATAAACTATGAAGCATGGGTATTCAGCATAACATAAGTGTCACAAGACATAAAATGAATGATAAGATTATAATATATAGCTAAATAAGTAAAATTGCATTCGAGATGAAAAAAACAGTAATTAAAAAAAAAAAATCTAAATAATACCCCCCCTCCA
>OZ024905.1:13115458-13154502 GCA_964017125.1 Flabesymbios commensalis
AACAAATTTACTGGGGTATAGTGTCTCTAGTAAATTTAGAGAATCAAGCTCCTATCCCCATATATGAGCTGAGAAGACAATCTTTATTTTTCTCAATCAAAACCCCCATACCAGCACTAATTCAAAACTGTGGAAATGCCCCGTTTATGGTTTATAAAAAAGAGGCATGTTTTAGCTGAAGAGATACGGAGCAGGAAGGGGGGGGGGGGGTTGTGCTATCTGCTTTGTCGACGTTACTTTTTTACACTGAATGATAGAATGGAGTTTTAGGCCACCTCTGTGTACAGATAGGCTAAACTGGTCTAGGAGAACATCCTGCGGGTTGGTTGTGCGATGAATGATATGACACTGCCCTCCAGACACAGGATTCGAAATTCGTATCCTGGCGGTCTGAGGCCGAGCACGCTACCTCTCGGTCACAGAATTGAATTATTCCCAAGCAGCGAGCTTTAACCACAACACCAGGGCCCCGTCTCTTATTTACATTGGACAAACCCAGTAAACACAAGGCGTTGAATCAATTTTGTTTCAATATTGGGCCAGCGTCGTAGACGATAAAACATTGAAACAACATTGCCTCAATGACTGGAATGCTTGTAACCCTTTAAGCGCTAAGACTATAATCGTTAATAGTCTGTTTTTAATTTTGTATGTGATACCATGTAAATTGTCGTATGATTTGAGCCAATTAACCATCTTTGCAGATATATTTTATCATTTTTAAGACAAATAAGTCAGTAATGCCTTTTCTTTATGTCAATAAATATCCATCTATCTGTACTTTGCTGTTTCTCACAGAGGGGTCAATAACTATAACAGACAACACGAATATTATGATGTTTTATGGGACATTGAGCAATTCGTAAATAAAACAGACAATACGAATATTACGACGTCTCATGGAAATTGAACAATACGCAAATAAAACAGACAAGATAGATATTATGACATTTTTTATTGTAAAAAACTGAACACGAGACATTAACGGTGGTTGTTGTGTGATGTTGTTGCTGTTGCTGTTGCTTCTTTATTGTTCATAGAAAGTCATCCTGCGAATGTGTACATGATAAGTGTATGTGAGCCAAGGGCATACACAAACCCCTGTACGCCCACAGGATAGACTTCATATGGCAATGCCGGATGGAAAGATCACAATGTCAACTCTGCAGCCATTCAGGTATATGCCCTTTATGCTGGCAGGCTGCTGGCGATACCACGAGCGATCTTGTTGTAACATGAGCTCCAGCTGTCTGGGTTGAATCCTGGGATGACCATGGGCAAAACCTCGTTGAAGCTCTCAGCCAGAGACTGGAATGACAAGGAAATACATGTTTTTATTATTATTCGTATATATCACATCATATATTTGTTCATATATTATCTACCGCTATTTTTAGCAGCCGATCGAATCACTGCATTAGAGAATGAAATGTGTGTTTCAGCATCAAAGTTAGCAATTTTTTGTTTTCAAATTAACCAAATGGTAGCTGAGAAAATACATTATGTCACATAGTGCTTTACATGAGAGCAACGTTAATTGGGAAAATACGTGTGTTATTTATAGAAAATAGAACTTGATTTCATCCATAGATATATTTATAATTGAAATATAGCTGCCATGTACTGTGAATGAGCGATATTATGGTTATATTATCAAATTGGTCTTACCCTAACTCTCTCTTATTCATAATAGAAAATGTCAGATAAATCCTAATTTTTTAAATGAAAATGTTTCCTTTTCAAATTAAACAAATATATATGGTTGATGAGAAATTATATTCTGTGACAGAGCGCTTTACATGATAGCTAGGTTTATTGGAAAAATACGTGTGTTCAAAATTACATAGAATTTGATTTCATTCATAGATATTTTTATAATTGAAATATAGCTGTCATCTACAAGTACTGTGAATGAAATGTATTATGGTTATAACATCAAATTGTTCTTACCCTAGGCCTAACTCTCTCTTATTCCTATCAGAAAATGTCAGATAAATCCTAACTTTTTAAATGAAAATGATAGAAAACTAGGATAAATTCTAATTTAAGATGTTCAGTTGATGTGATCAGGTGATGTTTAGTTGATTGTGATTATGTTGGTACCACCAGAGACGCATTAGTTTTCACCAGTGACCCGGCTGGTACAACCAGTTGACCTGGTACCTCAAGCGATACAACTCGATTTGGAGAAATTCCGAATATAGGAATTTCCTGGAGATGGTGAGTATTAGAATGTCTGAATTTCAATTTTAGTTTTTATTTTAAATTTATCATTCTATTTATCTGCATATCTCTCCGTGACAAATGTGTCTATGACATACCTTGAAGTGACCGGCCCTGACGCCATCTCTCACAGCGTGCTGAGCGGCCAAGAAGTTTAGACCGGAATCCAGGGCGGCTGGGTTGGTCAGCAGGTTCATCATGGAGTCGATACCGTTGATGATACGGATGATATGAGCCTTGAACTCGGGGCTGTCGCGGTTGTCAACGTTGACGCGCTTGAACAGGTCAATAGCTTCTGGCACCTTGATCAGGAAACTGTCAACACAAATATCTAGTAAAACACCCTGTTACGTGTATACATATTTTAGAGTGCTAAATTAAATAATTTAAAATTTTGCCTGCTTGAAGTTGTGTCTCCCTACCGCGACCCACAACTTTGTGTTTAATTTAAAGGCTAAACATTTGCATGTATTTATTTCCCCATAACAACTATTTACTCTGTGCATATAGCCTATGTGCAAATGAGAACACACAGATCACGAAAAAATAGTTTAGATTTACATAGTTTAGATCTATTTGTATTGATAAAGTAGTAACATTTTCCTAGAGACCCAACCAGTTTCTCATTAGCCAGGGTCACTGAATCTCTCTGATTTATACAATTTTGCCAATCTCAACCAATTGTCATGAAACCTTTGATAAATATTTAAGATGTTAGACCATTTGACCTTTAATAAAAATTGGAAACGAAGCTAATGGGTTTATACAGGGAAACATTTGACCACATTTATTAAATATAATAATTTTTAAATAAGCACTATTTTCTCCATGACATTTTCAGATAGTCGCCTTATCAATGGAAAACAGTACTTGTAATATGGTGGTATGTCTCACTTGTCAAACACAGCTCTGCCAATGGCAGTTCTTCTGCCGCTGAACTGAGCTCCCCAAACACTCTCCCAATCTCTCAGGAGCTGCTCCACATCTCCACTGGAGCAGCAATTATCTCCCTGTGCGCTCACCAGAGCCACCAAACCCAACAAGATTACCAGTACCTTCATCGTTACAGATCTGTGAAATATAAACACTCAATGTAATACAGTTTACCACGATTCTTTACTAGGAAAATCATACTTTCATACAAGTTAAAATTATCAGTCAGCTTGTTTAATTATTTTGAAATAATTATTAACGTTCAAAGATTGTAAAAGTCATGGCATGAATGCTGGCATATGTATCTATAGCCTCTCTCAGAGACGATAGAGTATCACAGTCGCGGTGGTAGACAAAGTGTTTCAACAAACTCAAAGTGTATTGTACAGATACGTCAGATATTAAAAACATTATATTTGCGTCTTCATCCGGGAATTCTATGATGACCGTGGGCCTACTGTTTTAATTTTTCTAATGACATATAATAAAATTATTATACTAAAATACCATAATGATCCTTCCAATGTTTTGTAAAGACACTACTGATTTAACATAGGCATACTAACATTCTAATGATGTACATGATAAACTAAAACAACACTTTATTATTCTACTATTCCAACGTTGTTTTGATATAGTTAAACATGCACCATCTAAGCTACTGTAATATTTCAATTTATTCTTGCAGACTTTGTCAATTTTGTTTGTGTTTTGATACAACTGAACTTGCACACTCGTGACAACTCTGCTACTTTACTATTCTAATACTATACTTACAGACAGTGTTGATCCCTTCTCGTGTTCAGGAGTCGAGGACTGAAGAGCTTCAGAATCTCTGATCCTTATATACCCAACAAACGCTGGCAGGGGGGGGGGGGGGGTCTGTAAGTCCATTTACATACAAAATCACTGTATCTCCTCATGTTATAAGTACGCACTTACTGCCTTTAGGTGCTCAGCTAACAGCGTGGCTGAGCCGATATGGGTTACTTGTAGGGTCAGAGGTCATTAACCCTGTACACGCCAAGTTATTTTATTTGAATTTTCACCCACTTGAAGTTATGTCTCGCTGCCGCGACCCACAACTTCAAGTGGGTAAAAATTACTCTTATTTGATTAATTTGAAATCAAACATTTGCAAATCTTAGTGTTTAAACACTTATTCCATTCCCAATAACTGTGATTTGATTTGCTAATAAAAATGATGACAATCGATTATTGTCGTGCATAGAGGTTTAAGGGTTAACACTATGCATGCTAAATCACGACAAAAGTCTCTAATAACGACGTTAATGAAGCATTTATAATCTGTTGTATTAGCCGATTGAATCACTATTATTTGAAATGAAATGACTTCTTAAACATAATATCAGTTATCTGTCTGGTCTCAAATCAAACAAATATGAGTAATTTTCAACCAATTGAGGTTGTGAATCGCGGTAGCGAGACGCAACCTTAAGTGGTTGAAAATTTAAAATAACTTAACAGAAAAAAGGTTAACTGCGCATCGGATGTACATGTATGCCTTGTGTTTGATGGGGCAAGGGTCGTATGGTAAGCATCAAGTGACTTAACCCCAAGATCGCTGAATTTTGTTTGTATAAACCCTAGAGATCAAATGGGTTTTTTCAATTTGAAGTCATCACCAATGTCCTAGTTAGCTATTTTTGTTTCATTTGAATACCTATGTTATGGGTCTACTGCCATTATAACTATTTTCATTTTTACAGCGCTGGGATTGACTTTAGAAGTCAGAATCTGACGTCTACAGACGCAGAGTCTGACGTCTAAAGTCAATCCCAGCGCTGTAAGGTTGATGTTGGGCCAGCAACACAGACATCGGCTCAACATTGATTCAACGTCCGCAGTTTGGTTTGATGATTGGCTTCAAGAGGCTGTGCTCAGGTCACTTTGCTATATATTACCAGGAGGGTGGGGAGAGGTGGAGGGGGGTGGGGGGTCAGAGGTCATTGAAAAAGCCAGTCACACGTACCCTGGAAAGACACGTCATGCTTGTTGTCTACAATTTTTAATTTCCATACTATACCATGCTTTGAAGTTTTAGAAGGTATTTCGAAAGTTAGATCATTTGATATATAATATAAATCTGAGACGAAGTTAACGGGTTCATTGATGGGAGGTATTTGCTTTTAAAATATACAATATTTTTAAATACAGGATAGCCACTGCAGCACTGGAAAAAAGTACTTGTGGAATATAATGAAAACGGGAAGATAATTGACAGATAAATTGTTTGCATATCTTAGGGACCGTCGCAAATGTTGTGTTATCAATGGTGGTTGAAATCCTCTTTCGTATTGACGTTTTCCGACTTTCTTTATTAACGTATGACGGTTTGCATTTTTTAAATGCACTTCATGTTAAGCTAGAGATATGTAGGCAACACCGTTATATTTTTCCATTTTTGCCCGGGCAATGCTGTCTAAACGCGTTTGGTTTACTGCGAAATTTCTTATATCCCGTCCTTTCGTACTGTGTGGGATGGGTGAGTTTTAAAACCAATACTAACCGTGCTCGTATTTTGAGATATTTCGATTTTTTGCGACGGCCCCTGACGAGTAGAATAGTTAAATATAACCAGAGTAAGGTCGGGGGTCATGTTTAAGTGTGTAAGCCTCTGAGCTCGGTCCGCAGAGGATATAGGCGCAATAGACTTTGTTTTTTTTAAGCCTGTAAGCCCTCACTAGTGCAGGAGCATGTGTAATCCCGTGGGAATTCAATGATTAAAATATGTCACCTATATGAAAATGTTCAGAATAGACAACAGAACAAGAAAAAGTTTGATGAAGTTCGCAAATGGGTGTCAAAACCCTCTTATCATGCAAAATTCAAAATGGCCGCCATAAAATAATTAAAGTTATCTTCATCAATAATTTGGATACAGACAAGATTATTTCACAAAGCCATATGTTTCAGTATCAAGGAATGCATAAGACAAACAATACATTCATTTGACATCGTTATCTTGCAAAATTCAAAATGGCCGCCATTAAATCACTAAAGTGGTCATATCATTGTTAATAATTTAGATAGAGACAAGATTAGTTGACCAAACCATATGTTTTCGCCATCAAGGCATGCAGTAAAACAAACCATACATTTATTCGACATCATTTTAATGCAACATTCAAAATGGCCGCTATGAAATCACTGAAGTTAGCATGTATTCGCCAATAATTAGGATGGAGACGAGATTATTTCACCAAACCGCATGTTTTCGGTATCAAGGGATACAATAGACACACGGTACCTCTACACGACATCACTACATGTGTCATAGCAAATAAAAATGGCCGCCATAACATGATCACAAAAGTTAGCATATCTTCCGCAAAATTTCAGACGGAGGTTTGATTTTTTGTTACCAGGAATACAATGGCACCGTTTTTAACTTTCTCGCTTTAGAAATCAGGTTCTTGCATAACATACTACATCGGAAAAAGCGAATATGCTGAATGTTATCTTTTATCTCAAAAACTCATAATTTTCCCACTCACAAAGAACGAAAATTTCCATGCAACTTGTTTATCAATACATGGTGATTTTTTTTAATTTTCGAACCACATCAAATCATCTTTATCCACTAAAGTCGAGAATTGCGACAGCAATTCGCGGCTTGTAGTGGATGAAGATGACAATAGTAAATTCAGGTTTGAAAGTATTAAGCAGAATGGCGTCATGTCGGAGTGTGTGGTTTCGTCCTCAGTTTTGGTATTTGTTTTTTCCTAGCTCTTCTTTAATATTTAAAATTTAGGGGTGCCTCTGTGCCCAAAAAGTGGCATGGTCGGCCTCAGAACCCCTTCTGATTCAGTAATGTGGAATGTCTCCGTGACTGAGAGCTAGTCCGTCCGGCCTGAAATCGCCAGGTTGCGAATTTAAAATTCCCTGTCTGAAGAGTAGTATCATATGATTAATCTTCTTACCCAGTTTAGTCTATATTTGTAGAACGATGGCCCAATGCTCAATAGACCGTGAGCCACACGTAACCGATCCCCCTTCACCACAGGGTATTTTCACTGTGTTTTTTTTAAGTGTCTGAATAGGCACCCATGGAAATACGGTTGTTTATATTTAAGCTATTAGGGCTTAATATGCTAAATAGTGCAAATTAGGCAGCCATTACCAACAAATCAGTTTCGATTATTATCTCAAAAACGAATCGATTTAGAATCATCGAAAAAAACTTCTACCTATAGTTTTCAGGTTCAAACATTGCAATAAAATATAACTAACTGGAGTAGAAATAATAAATTAGCATAAATATATGAAAATTAGGCAGCCATTACCAAAAATATAATTTTAATCTATATTTCAAAAACTAATAAAGCTAAAATTTTGAAAAAGTGGCTACCCTATGATTCGCATGGTCAACAATTGCAAAGAAACATATATAATCAAGATCAGTGGAACAGATTAGCACAAAATGTGCACATTATCTCAATTTATATCAGGAGGACAAGTCAAGAAAATAATGATATATCTACACCGCAATTCTTGTTGTCAAACTTTCATCCAAAAATGTTTTCAGAGCTCTGAAATTCCACATTACATGTAAAATGTAGCTAAGACGTTATGAAATGTATATTTGTATGTCATACACTACCTCGCACTAAACATAATACCTCTGACTAGTATGTTTTTTTATTATTCATATCTGAATAGATTAATACAACTGTAGACATTGCTTTCTCGAGCTTTATTCTTTTTGAATAGGCCTAACCCTATGGCGGTTTTGTTAGAAATTACTTTTAATTCAAATGACACCTAGCATTTTATTATTATTTTGCTTTGGGCAACTACAATAACGTGTGTTTATACGCTAATACCAAAAGACGTTCGCATTATTTTTTTCTTATTTTAGATTCTCTTTTATTTTTCGTGGTTACCAGCATGATACTTTAGCGCTATAGTTTGATGTTTTTCTGAAACACTGACCAATAAAATATGCATATGCAAAATATGCATATGAAAGGAGCTCTGCATTCTTAGCTGAGGAAAATGCCGGTCTTAACTGACTTAAAACACATCCGACCATAATGAGGATCCCTCATATTTAACAGCTCGGTCACCCTTGACCGATTATAGTACCAGAGGCCTACCAAGACAATTGGTGTGTACCTGATCAAGAATAACTCTCCATTCCCGGCTTAGAATGTAGTGGTCAGACAAAGAAAATGATGTAGTGGTGTGTTTCAATAATAGTTGAGCGTTGTAGGTTGGGGGTTTCTGGAATTGAAAAAGAACAATCAACCTAGAATATCGGCCATCATCTTTTCTCAGCCAGAACACTTTCTTTGACAAAAAACTAGGAAGACGGGCGTGCCTAACAAATAGAAATAATTATAAGTTGTACATTATACATGCTAGCTGATGGTAACAAGCTAACAAGAATACTAATAAAATAGACAAAACGTTTATATCTATTTCATCTATTCTTTATGTCTAGCATCTACATCTGCTGATAATCAATCAGTGAAATAATCGATATATGATTTAGCTTTAAAGGGACCCCTTGGGATAAGACATTTTCAATGTTGTCGATTTTAAAAATTTAATTAATATGAAGCTATATAACCTACTGATCTTAACTAAAAATACAAAAAAGTCAAAAAAACAATTTTAAAACACCGAAAAAGAGTGAAATAGTTATATTTCCAGGTCGTATATTGCCATGTAAACAAAACAAGTCAGCAATATACAGCATTTTACACCACATATTCCTACGTCGTGTACGGTAATATCAAAGCAATCGCCGCTAATTGGTCTTATAGTCAGGACATGGGAGGATACACCTGCAGCACTGATGGTCTGCTCAACGCTGGGCCGACGGCATTAACTTGTGGCCCAATGCTGTGCTAGCATTCAACCATTTTTTAGGAGAACTCATTGTATGTTTGGGTTTTGTCCGGATTCTTTTGAATATTGTTAGGAAATGTTGCTAACAATCTGAAATTTCTGAAACAAATTAATTAATGCTCTGTGGGATACACTACTTCATTACAACATTAAAAACGAAAATTGATGTCATCATACTGAGTCGCTTTAAGTCAACCGGCAATAAGCAGATCAGGTGAAATTCTCGCTTCAAATAATCATTCCATGAACTTAAGGAGCACGACATAGTGTGATTATGAGTAGTCCTACATCTCTTTAGTCGTGGGTGGTTGCATGCGCAGTATTTATTTTTCTTGGCCATTAGTTCATTGCTGGTGACGATGTAGTAGGAGAGTAGTAACTTTAAAAGTCAAGCGAAAAAATAAACTCTTGTTCTTCAGTAAATCAGAATCACCAGCTGGATATACAGCGTCAGCATAAATTGAATACGAAGAAAGATGGGCACAGAAACCGTCGATTAGAAAATATATCTATTTATCATATTATTTTAATGGTTATGTTTCCACTATATGCTGTTTGTCATTTTTGTATATTGTTGTTAAAATGCATAAATATATAAATAATTTTCATAACTATATAAAAAATAGTATTGTGTTGTTTTTATAGAATATTGAATGTAAAGCAGTACAATTTAACATCATTTAGCGATCACGCGACAACTATTTCAATAAATAGTCACTGAAATATTACTTAAATAAGGTATTTGTATGATAAGAACATGAAAACAAAACCCAATTTAATACTGTCAATAAAACATCCCATGTACCTGTGTACACTGCTGACATGCTCTGATTGATTGCAATACTTGACTCCTGATTGATTGTTGTTCACAAACAACTAATTCTGATGCACTGTTGGCAGGGTCACGCTGTCAATTATGCGCAAATGAGCACTGCTGACACGCTGACCTTGTGTTTGTGTTTGGTAATACATTATTGAGAAGTTGACCAATTTCATTTTCAAACCAGGATTTTCAGTAATGATTTTAATGTCAGCCTGCTTGTAAACTAGTATTTTCATCTATTCGATCCGAAATATATGCTGTTTTAAATAACCATGTTAGCCATAAATTCTTACTTTCTGAAAAAAAAAATCATTTTTTAAAATGATCTTTAATTTATTTGCATTTAAAGCACATTGCGTGTCTATGGCATGGGACCCGCAACGTTATAAAAAAAACAATATAACTATTTTAAACCCTTGGTCATTTCTGAACTTTTTATGCACATTTCTTTGAAATGCCTCCAACATAAAGATACTATTATTTTATCAAATATTAAAAAAACCGACGTAGGACTAACTGAATTTTGAATTGAAAGGGTTTTTATATATAATAATAAAGCCCATACCTATTAATTAAGGCTACGTTCATTTACATAAGATATTGTACTAACGTAACTGGTGTCATTTAAAAATTGTATCCTCAGGATATTTAGCTGTGGTTAAACAAATATATATGCAACCCGCCTTTTCAGATATTAAATTTACTGCGTAAATTTCAGGGATGTGCAAGCTAACGGGTATTGAATATAAACATAATATGTTGTCCACTCATTACCTATGGTCTTCAATCATATCTGTTTTTCAAATACATGCATAAATCCAAACGTGTTATTTGAGAACCCCGTATTTGTTAATTTGGTTATCATTAGGCCTATTCATATGATTTTTTCTCATAATAATTAGTGTGCTTTTAAGTTCTTAATCATTGGGATAAATACCTGGAGTTGAACAAATAATGCATCCCGCCTTTTACATTGACGGAGTAAAATTCATGGGGTTAACGGCTAAAAGTAAAGGTGCAGGTTTATAGTCTAATATCAAAACTTACATTGTATCACCTGACTCTGCATTTTGCCGCTTGGACCTATTCATTTGTGTGCCATTTTAACTCCATGAAGAGCATGCAGTCCTGCAGCCATTTCGGTGCATTGAACTTAACGTGTAATATAGTCGTGAGATTAAGAGGATGTTTTCTATTTATAAAGTGATTTCTTCAACTGATAATGAGCGGCCATCCAAGCTCTGCAAAAAGTCAATCTAAATATATTGACACCATGTCATGCTTTGTGAAAAAGATAATAATTTTTTTTTTCGAAAAACGCTGCTTCTTATAAAAGCAGACAACACAACTATTATGGCGTTCCAGGGACATTGAACAATACGAAAATAAAACAGACAACATAAACATTATAACCTTAAGGGGACATGAGAAAAATACGAAAATAAAACCGAAAACACGAATATTTTGACATTTCTTTATTGTAGAAAAACTGAACACGAGACATTAACGGTGGTTGTTGTTTGATGTTGTTGCTGTTGCTGTTGCTTCTTTATTGTTCATAGAAAGTCATCCTTCGAATGTGTACATGATAAGTGTATGTGAGCCTAGGGCATACACAAACCCCTGTACGCCCACAGGATAGACTTCATATGGCAATGCCGGATGGAAAGATCACAATGTCAACTCTGCAGCCATTCAGGTACTCGTCAGAACCCCTTTATGCTGGCAGGCTGCTGGCGATACCACGAGCGATCTTGTTGTAACATGAGCTCCAGCTGTCTGGGTTGAATCCTGGGATGACCATGGGCAAAACCTCGTTGAAGCTCTCAGCCAGAGACTGGACAGACAAGGAAACAAAAGGATATATTACTATTGGTATGTATCATATAATATATAATATATTCGTATACATATTATAACGTCCCCTTGAAGTTAGATGGTGTTGAACTACCACTTTGTAAAGTGGCAGGTTAGTATCTTTTAACTCTAAGGGGCGAATTGTATCATATATGTCAGCATTCGTCTCTCCTTTCACCACTAATCTGTTTTTAGTTTCCAATTAAACAAGTATACATGGTAGATGAAAATTTAAATCCTGTATCATAGCTTTACTGATTATCAAAGTTTATTTGGAAAATACGTGTGTTCCGAATTGAATATAGCTTTATTTCATTCAAAAACATATTTATGAATTACGTGTCTACATATACTGTGAAGGGAAGAGATAAAATACAGCTATCATCTACTGTGAAGGCAAAATATAATATCCCAAATCATAAATTGATCTTTTCCTTTCTCTTATTCCCATTAAAAAATGTCACATAAATCCTAACATTTCAAATGAAAATGGAGAAAGTTAGGATAAATGCAATTTTAAGATGTTCAGTTGAGGTGATGTTTAGTTGATACCACGATTTTTTATTATATTATTACCACTAGAGACCATGTCGGTAACACCAGTGATCCTGTTGGTACCACCAGTGAAAAACTGAACACGAGACATTAACCAGTGCCCCTGTTGGTACCACCAGTGATCCTGTTGGTACCACCAGTGACCCTGTTAGTACCACCAGTGATCCTCTTGGTACCACCAGTGACCCTGTTGGTGCCACCAGTGACCCTGTTAGTACCACCAGTGATCCTGTTGGTACCACCAGTGACCCTGTTGGTTCCACCAGTGACCCTGTTAGTTCCACCAGTGATCCTGTTGGTACCACCAGTGACCCTGTTGGTACCACCAGTGACCCAGTTGGTACCAGCAATGACCCTGTTGGTACCACCAGTGACCCTGTTTGTACCAGCAGTGACCCTGTTGGTATCTGCCGTGTATCTCTCCCTGACGAATGAGCCTATGACGTACCTTGAAGTGACCGGCCCTGACGCCATCTCTCACAGCGTGCTGAGCGGCCAAGAAGTTCAGACCGGAATCCAGGGCGGCTGGGTTGGTCAGCAGGTTCATCATGGAGTCGATACCGTTGATGATACGGATGATATGGGCCTTGAACTCGGGGCTGTCGCGGTCGTCAACATTGACGCGCTTGAACAGGCCAATAGCCTCTGGTACCTTGATGAGGAAGCTGCAAACACAAATATCAAGTGAAACACCCGCTTTCGCCTATACATATTTAACCTTCAAAGCGCTGGAATGTTTTTACACAAACTATGGAGACCAAAAGGTTTCTTTCAATTTGAAATCGTCAAAAATGCCTTGGCTAGTTCTTTTTGCGTCATATAAATACCAAATGCATAGCCCCAAATTACCTACGTATTATACGCCCACTATTGTACTCACAATAAATAACAGTTTTAGCTTCTATGCTTCTCATACTCAATTCAAATATTTTGAAAAAGGCTATACGTTTTCAACAGAACAGTAATTGATGCAAAGTAATCTCAAGAGTCTCGATTGGTACAAACGTAACGATAAAGTGACTTAGGAGTGCATTGTATTGTTTAGCGTCTCGCCAACAATATCTGACAGCCCGCCATGGTCAACAGCAACCCTAGGGAAAGGCTATAAATAATGGTATTACTATTCTGTGAAATGCAGTGACGTCACTCGGTGAAAACAAGGTTATATAAGAACCCTCCCCCGTACTTCATTGTATTAGCCAGCTGGGTGAAAACAAAGGAGGTCGAGGTCATTGAGTTTCACAGAATAATTATCATTTACCCAACATGACAACAATAGATATCTTTTATTATAATTTTTTTTATAAATCGTTGTCTCCTTTGCATAAGCGTGAAAACACAACATGCATGAAGTCTAGCAGCCTGTGTACACATGTCTAACACATTTAGAAGGGGACTGCAATAAGTCTAGCAGCCAGTGTACACAAATCTGGCACACCTACAGGAGGGCTGTTAGAAGTCTAGCAGCCCGTGTACAAAAGTCTAGCACCCCTAGAAGAGGGCTGCTAGAAGTCTAGAAGCCAGTATACACAAGTCTATCAGCCCTTGAAGAGGGCTGCTAGAAGTCTAGCAGCCCGTGTGCACAAGTCTATCAGCCAAGCAGCCCATGTACACAAGTTTGACACCCATAGAAGATGGCGACAAGAAGTCTAGCAGCCCGTGTACACAAGTCTAGCACTCATAGAAGAGGGTTGTTAGAAGTCTAGCAGCCAGTGTACACAAGTCTAGCACCCCTAGAAGAGGGCTACAAGAAGTAGCAATATTCTACTATACCCAGATTCATATCAGCCAGGGTGACCGAATTTCGCTGATTTCTCAGTCAATTTTCAACAAACTTACATGCAACTTTTGATAAATAGTTTAGACCATGTGACCTCTGATAAAATTCTGAGACGAAGCCGGTGGGTTTAAAGAGGGCGACATTTGGCCACATTTATTTCATCTAAATAAACAAACTTTTTAACTATACAATATTGTTAAATGGTATTTTCAGGTAGTCGCCTCATCACTGGAAAACATTGCTTGTAAAATGAGAAATCAGTGAAAATCATACAACCCCGGTTAATGTGAAACCTATTACTTTATCACCCATTTAAGTGATAATAATATGAAATAACAGTCAACGATTCTTATTTCTGGTGTTGCTTACTTGTCAAACACAGCTCTGCCAATAGCAGTTCTTCTGCCGCTGAACTGAGCTCCCCAAACACTCTCCCAATCTCTCAGGAGCTGCTCCACATCTCCACTGGAGCAGCAATTATCTCCCTGTGCGCTCACCAGAGCCACCAAACCCAACAAGATTACCAGTACCTTCATTGCTACAGATCTGTGAAATATCAACACTCAATGTAATACAGTATACAACGATTCTTTACAACGAAATTACGCTTTCATAGAATTTACAATTACTAGTCAATTTGTTTGATTATTTAATTATAACGTTAGTTTTCTGAATGAATTCTGGCATAGGCCTACGTATCTAAGCTTTATTGTTTGTCAACAACACTATAGGCCCTCTCAAAAAGATATTCAAATGATATAAATTACATTATATTATAATGATTTACATCATAAACAGTGTCGATCTGTTTCCTGTTTGCTCTGTTTCCTGTTTTGATATAGCTCAATATGCGCAGAGTATGATTGTATGATATTTTATGCTTTTCTTGCAGACTTTGTGGATTTCGTTTGTGTTTTGATATAGCTACACATACACACTCATGCGACTATGCTGCACACTCACTTTAATATTCTACTATTTTAATTCGAGAAAGTGTTTTAATAGAGCTAAACATAAAACAGTCTGAATGGTACTTAATATTTTAATTTATTCTGGTGGATTTTGTAAATTTTGTTTGTGTTTTGATGTAGCTGAACATGCTACTGCTTTACTATTCTAATACTATACTTACAGACTGTGTTGATCTCTTCTCGTGTTCAGGAGTCGAGGACTGACAAGCCTCACAATATCTGATCATTATATACCCTGCAGAGGCTGACAGGGGGGTGCAGAGGTCTGTACGTCCATGCACAGCCATAATACAGTATCTAATTACTTCATAGGTACGTACTAATGCCTTTAGGTGCTCAGCTAACAGCAACATTGAACTGATATGGGTATAATGCTGTGTCAGTGTCGCAGGCGTTCAGTGTCCGCCAAATTATTTTATCTCAATTTTCATCCACTTCAAGTGTTGAAAAATGCTCATATGTATTTGATTTGAAATAAAATATTTCTTGATGTTACAGCACACATTTCATTCCAAATAACTGTGATTGTATTGGGTAATAAAAATACTGACAAATGACAAGAAATGTCCGTGGTAGTTTACGTGTTAACTCCTCATCGGATGTATGTTTTGGATGGGACAAAGGGCAAGGGTTGTATATGGTAAGCACCAAGTGTTTGCTCTGTACTGGCGTAGTGTTGGCTTAATACTGGGCCAGCATCATAGACACTGGCCAAACATTGCTTCAACGTCTTCAGTTTGGTCTGATGATTGGCTTCAAGATGCTGTGCTCAGGTCAATTTATCATATATCACAGGGAGGGTTGGGGGGGGGGGGAGGGGTGATGCTGTCTAAAATTTATAATTTCCAAATTATCCCTGATTCGAAGCTTAATAGGTATTTTTAATAATGTTCAATCATTTTTATCAAATGTGACGATGTTAGTTGGTTAATAGAGGGGCGACATTTGCTAGGCTACATGTTAGACAAGACCAGACAAGACAAGACGAGTTTATTCAGCTAATACTATGCTAGGACACGAACATACTGAAGTTAGTACACACTAACGTGTACCTATCAAAATCAATTAACAATGAAAACAGATTATAATTGTACTGATATCATCGCGGTATAGCAACGTAGAAATATAATTATAAACTGTAAAACTGAAATCCTTGCACCTCACTTCGTAGTGCATGAATACATTTGATACAGTTTAGACAGTGCCACGAAACCTCAACGCTCACTACAAAATTGAACAAGAACAATAATTTTATAGAGATAGTTCTTTTCAATTTTCATGTTTGGATTAGTCATATTTTTTACAAACAAATCTCTGTAATCTTTATATTTTTCATAGTGTATGACGTAGTGTATCAAATCTTCTAGATTGTTTTACATATAGGCCTATGCATAATCGATCTTCTCTAGGAACATTTCTGAATCGACCTTTAGTTACCTCTAGTAAACTGCTACCTGTTCTTAACCTTGACAATATTCATTCAATCTTACTAGATTTGATCACGTCTACATTATGCAAAAAAATATTTTTTGAATAACAGTTTTACAATATCAGATCTTGGGGATTATTTCATATAAGGCTGATAGTATCGTTCATAATGATAATTTACTCGTTGTTGAAAATATTCTGAAAAAGTATTTATATTAACTGACTGTGGATTTTTAAACACATTTGTATAACCATTACGACATAATAAATAATCCAATTAGTTCCTACTATTGTCGATTCTTTAGTGACTACATTTAACATTACGTTATAGAATTGCATTTTAGCGCCTGATTCTAGTATACACCAATACTTAAACATGCCCTATAAATAATATTAGAAAGAGGAAATCTACCAAACTCTCCTCTTGCAGTAACATGGCACCGTGATGTTTAAAGTTTTTATTTCATAAATCTGTTTGGATTCTTTTAAATAACTGTTTATCAGATTTATCAACTTTGTTATATGAGCCCCATATAAGACAACCGTACAATAAAATTGGAATTATCTGTCTATCAAATACAATCATGTTTAATCTAGGTGAGACACAACCAGATACCAAAATAGCTTGTACTTTAATAACCATTGCCATTTTAGCCTTGATTTATTCTATCGCTGACAAAAGTTTTTAATTTCCCATCAGAACTAAAAAAACACTTCGAGACAATAGTTGATCAAATGAAAGTTTTCCTTTGCTATATTTTTTCGTTTCGACATCGTCAATATCTATACTTTTCCGGATAATCGCCATCGTTTACAGTTATTTTCCAGTTTATTATGACATACTTGTAAGCAATTTGCACTTGTTGAAATTAGGACCAAATCATCTACAAATGATGAAGAGCCAGAAAGGTAATATTTAGGAGTTAGGCGAAATCCATTTAAAGATCAAATACACAACATATAATTTACTTCAAAATAATTGTGCATATAATAATGTATATGGTTGTATAATGTATTATGTATGATGTATAATTATGGTTAGGTTTTTGTTATGTTAACCCTTTCAAGCTTGTATTTGCCATTGTCATCTTCATCCACTACAAGCCGCGAATTGCTGTCGCAATTCTCGACTTGTAGTGGATGACGATGACTGATGGGGGTGAAAAAGTAAAGGAAATCGACATGTATTGGCAAACCAATTTCATCGAAATATTCGTTCTTAAACCCTTGGTTGTAGGGAAATTAAGTTTTCAAGGATGTAAAATGACGTCCTAACCCTTATAGCGCGGAGATCGACTTTAGTCGTCAGAATCGGACGTCTGTAGACGTCAGACTCTGACTACTAAAGTCGATCCCCGCACTGTAAGAGTGAGAATATGTGTGATGGCCGTAGATCCATAACTTAGGTATTCAAATGAATAGGAAAGAGCTAACTAAGATTATGAGGATTTAAAAATTAAAAAAAACCTTGTCCTCCAAGGTTTTTATAAATATTTAGGGTAATGCATCGTGAGGGCTTAAAGGGTTGATATCATTGATTAGACTAGAGTTTTTCAAGAATAAAATAGAAAATTTAATTTAAAATTTTACAAATATTGATGTACACTGCCCGCCGTCTGGTTGGAACAGGCTACACAGTGCTCTGTGTAATATTGATGTATCTATCAAGGTTTCAATTTGACTGATGATAAAAATCTTTTTGTAAACTTAACCCTCTAACCCTTCACGGTGCATCGTAGCATGATTTTCATCTATGAAAAATGACTTAATAATTTCCTAAAACCTAGTATTTTTCAAACGTTATTTTTTATGGAACTGTTTTAATGAGAACGATATTTTTTTTATTTGCCACCCACTTCAAGTCATCTTCAACCACTATAAGTCGAGAATTGCGACAGCAATTCTCGACTTATAGTGGTTGAAGATGACAATGGTGAATTCAGGCTTGAAAGGGTTATTCCTTTTAGTTTTATACGTCAGAATTTGACGTCAGTAGACGTCAGATTGTGACATCTAAAGACGCTTCCTGTACAGTAAGAATTAAAATATTTCTAATGGCCGTAGACCCATAACATAGGCATTCAAATGAAGCGGAAAGAGCTAACTAAGACGTTTATGAATGATGATTTCAAGTTGAAAAACTCCTTTGGTCTACATTGTTTATATACAGATTTTTCAGCGCTTTAACCTTTACAGTGCGGGGATCGACCTTAGTCGTGCGTCAGATTCTGACGACTAAGGTCGATCCCCGCACTGTAAGAATTAAAATATTTCTAATGACCGTAGACCCATAACATAAGTATTCAAAAGAAGCAGAAACAGCTAACTAAGTCATTAATGATGATTTCAAGTTGAAAAAACCCTTTTTGTCTCCATGCAGAAACAGCTAACTAAGTCATTAATGATGATTTTAAGTTGAAAAAACCCTTTTGTCTCCATGCAGAAACAGCTAACTAAGCCATTAATGATGATTTCAAGTTGAAAAAAAAACCTTTTGTCTCCATGGTTTATATACAAATATTTCAGCGCTCTAAAGGTTGGGCAGAAAGGAGTCACGCCAGAGTGTGTGGATTCGTCCTCAGCTCTGGTATTTGTTTTTTCCCCGCCCCTCGTGAATATTCAGAATTACGGGGTGCCTCCGTGACCGAGAAGTAGCGTGGTCGACCTCAGAACTTGTTATGATTCCGGTAATGTAGGAGCCTCTGTGACTGAGAGGTAGCGCGCTGGGCCTGCGACCGTCATTAATTTTAAATGAATGAATAAATAAATGAAAGAATATACATGCTGTAGCGCGCAAACGGTTCAAAAAACATGAAGATTTTGATTATTGTATGAGAGGCCTCAATGTCAAGTCTGAGAAGTGGTCAAGGTGAAAGTACAAGCATGTAAGAGGGTTGAAATGGCCACGTGTCGTTAGTGAGGTGGAAACAATAGCGCGGTGGAAGGGGTGGGTTGTCCACTTATCGTGCTCATAGCGATGTATACCTCTTAAAGCGATACAATTAGGCTAACGATCATTCAACAGAAAGCCAGAATTGTATTTTGGTTCCTTAATATGTCCATATTATGTGAACATGTCCATAGATTGGACATGTTATCGCTACCGCGACCCACAACTTCAAGTTTTTTCGAGCGTAATATTTTTAAATATTGATGATTAAACACACATACTTCTAAATAACAATGGTTGCATCATCGGATTTACCAGCTCTCTCTCTCTCTCTCTCCCTCTCTCTCTCTCTCTCTCTCTCTCTCTCTCTCTCTCTCTCTCTCTCTCTCTCTCTCTCTCTCTCTCTCTCTCTCTCTCTCTCTCTCTCTCTCTCTCTCTCTCTCTCTCTCTCTCTCTCTCTCTCTCTCTCTCTCTCTCTCTCTCTCTCTCTCTCTCTCTCTCTCTCTCTCTCTCTCTCTCTCTCTATCTCTCTCCCTCTCTCTCGGGAACAGGCGACGCAAACAAGATATGAAATTATTAAATTATTTTGTGTTGAATGATCAGTTTAATAAATCGATACATTTTTGAATATGTTTATTTTACTTAATACCTGAGACATGTATAATTATGTTTCGTCATTTAAAGCTGGGAATTGCGTTAGCGATTCCCCAATCAACAGGTAAACGGAAGATATTTATAACATGTGTAGGGCCTACAATGTTGGGACGACGTCAAAAGTATTGTGTTTGCTAGGTGAAGTATCACATAGATGAAAAAGACGCTTAAACAATTAAACAGTACTAGTATTAACCCTTTAGGCCCTCACGATGCATTAAAGAATCATTTTACACCCTTGAAAACATACTTAATTTTCCTAAAACTAGGGGTTTAAGAATGAATATTTCAATGAAACTGGTTTACCAATACATGGTAATTTTTTTTAATTTTTAAACCACTTCAAGTCATTTTCATCCACTACAAGACGAGAATTGCGACAGCAATTCGCGGCTTATAGTGGATGAAGATGACAATGGTGAACTCAGGCTTGAAAGGGTTAAAGCGCTATAGCACTGCTGTAGCCTGAAGCTGTATTTCGGTGATATTATTTGCCAATGTGTTTAGAAATGAACATTTTCTTAAATCTGCTATACTGCGCGAGGCCCAGTCGCACTGACCGCCATTTTGTTCCCGCAGCCAACTGTGTAAAAACGATACTCGCGCTGCCTACCAAAAAACTCGGATGCCATGAAATTTAGACGAATATTTCAAGTGCCTACGAAAACTGGGCCATTTTCAGCAGGCGTAAACTTTTGTTCGTATTAGAACTATTCCATTTAAAAATGGAGGTCCCTGTGTCAGAGCCTTGCGATGTCATCAGGGTAATACTGAAGTACGTTATGACTTTTTTTACAAATGTCAGTAGTATTCCTTTACTTAAAGCTGTGAATCGCGGCAGCGTTAAACACTTTCAATAGACTGAAAATATGAATTTCAATTGCTCGGAATTTCACGGGTTTGAACCTCTAAATAAAATAATTTACTTTTGTACTTGTCTTGAGCCATTAAACTATATATTTGTCAATGTTATTTTCCGGGTAGGCGCCATATCACTAGAAAACAGTGCTCTTGTAAAATGTTAAGACAATTGATTGAAAATTGACTGAGAAATGAGCCACGGATAACGGATAACCACTCATCTACAGCCATTAACTCTTTCAGCGCGGGGATCGACTTTAAACGTCAGTATCTGACGTCGATCTGACGTCTAAAGTCGACCTCCGCGAGACACAACTCAAAGTGGATGTGAATAACATGTACATAATTTCAATCAAACATGTATGCCAAAATGACTCTCATTTCTCATTGCTTAAAATTAGATTTACGAAATAAAACGTATGATAGCATCATAGGTAGCATTTGTAGCAAAATATGTGGCGGCAGCGACAGTAACGGTAGTAGCGGCAGCGACCGAACCAGCACCAGCAGTAGCAAGAGCTGCAGCAACTGAACCAGCGGCGGGATGGCAGCAGCAGGGACCATCATTTTATTATTGCATTTGAACGCAATTGGTCCGGTATGATATGAATTACATGCGAACGCTACTGTGGTGTGTGTCTATAATACAGACTCTCAAGTCCACAATTTGTCACATTTTCAACCCGAATCGTTTATCTTATCGATATGTTACCAATTTTACGTTGCTTTCAATGACTACAAATAGCGCCTAGATTTTGCTAAAACCCAAAATGTGTTAGTAAAGAAATAGTCTATCATATTTTTTATATTCTGGCTTCTATATGCATTATCGAGGTTAAGTATCGCATGCGTAATCATTATCACCCAACCTCTCCCCAAACTTGAACACTTTAGACGTCAAGATCTTGGTAGTTAACTGGATGATTAATTTACATTAACAAACTTGAGAGTTAAATTATTTTTATATATTTCTTATTTTTAATTATATATTTATTATATTTAAGACAAAAACAAATCACTTTTACAATTTTATTGAAATAATATAATTATTCACACATTCTAGTTCACAAAAGACGGCATTTTCGATAATAAATAAAAATGTGATTATCATATGAACACGAATGCTACTATGTCTTATTATATTTATTATATTTGTTTAAATCATTGATCATTTACTTTGATTCCGGCATGTTACTATATTGCAAATCTGAATTCAAAATCAAATTAAATTATCTAATATTATAAAAAATAGAATGTGTTTTTTTTCAAAAGAACACTCATATGAAACGTTTTTATATTGACCTGTACCACATTAAATTTTGATTGAACTCTTTGGAAAGCCCCATGGCTTGACATATAAAAGAAAGTCATCTTTGTTAGGTATGATTGATAGTTCATTCATTTACAGCTGGAATTTGAAACGCCATTTCCAGTTTTATATGACGAACAATTTTCTAAAAAAAAATGAACGCAAATCTGTGTGTGACTGTGCACCCACATTGTTGTGAGTCTCTGCGCTTACCTGAGCGTTATAACCCTCACAGCGTGGGGATCTCTATAAATGCAGATTCTGGCGTCTTTATTTTATATCCACACCGAGAATCATAAAAACTATAATGCTTCTAGTCCCATAACATGGGCATTCAAGTAAAGTGGGAAGAGCCAACTGCGAAAATTCTGATGATTTCAAATTGAACAGACCCTTTCTACTCCATGTTTTTTTTTTAAATATTTTAGCGTTGTAAGAGTCAAGTCACATAATTTCTGAATGTCACAAACTTACGACATTTACTTTTTTATTCCGGTGAACCCTCATATTTTTTGTACAAACCTCATAAATAGTACTACCAGAGCGCTAGAGGGATAAACCACCCATGGAATTAGTGTTTTGATAAGATGTGATGTGAAGTAAATAATATTGTGCAGGTGTTTGTCTGAAAACGGTGAGTCATTGACGTAGTAAATATGGCTTGATTCCAGTCTTGCAGGTTGTTGCAATATCGCTACATGAACAAGTGCGAAGTAAACACTATGCCGTATTCTTTGTAAGACTTCATAAGTTCTTTATGGTGCAGAGTAGGCCTACCATAGGCAAACTGCATTGAACACTTTACTACACACTTCATTGAACACGTGGTACAAAGCATGTCAGCCATATGGTACAGCTGCTTATTACTGTCAATTGTATGTGAAAGATATACAATTATACTTATCATACAATTTCAACCCCCTTTTTGAGCATACAGCACTGCAGCCCACATCGCTGTCCTACCAAATACTCATTTACACAGTTTGTATATTGTTTGTAAACTATTTGAAGACTAAACTCACTATGATGATGAAGTTTAAGTCTAGAATATCCTTCATCGTCTGGTGTATTATATAAATACTGCACATGTTTTAGACACAAGCATATACATTGACAGCTAAACAGAAACAACCCTGTATGACTATATGCTCCACATTCGTTCAATGTTCTTATTATATAAGTAACCAGTTACTTCTGTTTATCTTTGCACAACATTGTCGACCCTATACAGTGTAACCTGCTATGAGCAGCCACTCTTATGAGCAGCCAACCTCCCCTGAGAGGCCAATTGGCCATTTTGTATGCAGATGTACCTCTTATGAGCAGCCACCTGCGTTTAAAGGCCACGTTTCCCGTGACGCAAGGTTGGCTGCTCATAGCAGAATCTACTGTATATGTGCTCCTGATATCATGTATATCTTTCTATTCATCTTCAAAGAGTATCTACTCCCATTTCTTGACCTGTAAACAATTCAAATAATGGATCGTTGACTTTCATTTATATGCTGAATAATTATGTGATGTTTATCATCTAACAACATCTACTGTTAAAGTGGTCTTCCAAAAATTATCTCACTCACTCACCCAGTCATTCATTCACTCATTCATTCACCCGCTAAATCATTCATTAATTGATTTATTCATTTAGTCATTCATCCATTTGTAACATGTTTTTACAAATTTCAGAAATTTTCAATTGCTTGAAATTGTGAATCGCGGTAGCGATGCACACTTTCATGAGACTGAAAATATTGATTACTTAATTGATTGATTGATTGATTGATTGATTGTTTGATTGATTGATTGATTGATTGATTGCTTGATTGATTGATTGATTGATTGATTGATTGATTGATTGATTGATTGATTGATTGATTGATTGATTGATTGATTGATTGATTGATTGATTGATTGATTGATTGATTGATTAATTGATTGATTGATTGATTTATTGATTTAATATACATTCAATCTTTCAATCATTCATTTACTCAATCTTCCATTCAATCAAACAATTCTTCAACCATTCATTCACTCGTGAATTAATGTATACATGTATTAATGAATTGACGAATTAATGAATTGATGAGTTAAAGGTACATGCCCAGGTCTAAAATCATAAAAAAATCGATGATTTTACTTTAATAATATGACCATATTATGTAAACCTGTCCATAGGCTAGAACTGCAAAAGTTTTTTTAATGTTTGTGCTGCGCATTCACCAGTTAGGCTAGATAAAGAGACGGAATTCCTGATTTTTAATTATTGACAGCCGTGTCAAAAATAAGAAATACGGGAATTTCATCTCTATATCTAGCCTAACTGGTAAGTGCGCAGCACAAAATAAAATCACCGTTTTTTATGATCTTAGACCTGGGCATGTCCCTTTAATAAATGAATTAAAAACTAATAAATGAATGCATGGATGGATGGATGGATGGATGAATAAATGAATGAATGCATGAATGAATGAATGAATGAATGAATGAATGAATGAATGAATGAATGAATGAATGAACAAGTAATTGAATTGATTTAATTAAATAATTAATTAATTAATTAATTAATTAATTAATTAATTAATTAATTAATTAATTAATTAATTAATTAATTAATTTAATTAATTAATTAATTAATTAATTAATTAATTAATTAATTAATTAATTAATTAATTAATTAATTAATTAATTAATTAATTAATTAATTAATTAATTAATTAAATAATTAATTAATTAATTAATTAATTAATTAATTAATTAATTAATTAATTAATTAATTAATTAATTAATTAATTAATTAAAAAAACAATTCATTTATTTGTTCATTTATTCATTCATTCATTCATTCATTCATTCATTCATTCGTTCATTCATTTATTTATTCATTTATTCATTCATGCGTTCATGTACTTATTTATTCATTCGTTCATGTATTCATGCTATGTATTCATTCGCTAATTCATTCATTCATTCATTCATTCTATTCATTCATTCATTCATTCATTCATTCATTCATTCATTCATTCATTCATACATTCATTCATTCATTCATTCATTCATTCATTCATTCATTCATTCATTCATTCATACATTCATTTATTTATGTATTCCTTCATTCATTCATTCATTCATTCATTCATTCATTCATTCATTCATTCATTCATTCATTCATTCATTCATTCATTCATTCATTCATTCATTCATTCATTCATTCATTCATTCATTTATTCATTCATTCATTCATTCATAAATTTATTTATTTATTCCTTCAGTTAGTCATCGGCTGCTTATTAATGTAGTAACCACATATTGACATACCTCCATGCCAAAACGTTTCTTGTATTTCCGTTTGGCATCACGGAAGTCCCAGTAGCGATTCACCATGTCCACTGTCAAGGGGCGTATTCTATCCCCAGCTAAATAATCATAATAATATCACAGCTTAGCAAATAGGCCTACTGATAAATTGTTGGCGAAATGTCATATACCTGATCATATTATCAGATATTTTAGCACATAATCTCATAAAGTGTTGAAAGAGGTTCATATATCTGAAGCTACAAATCTCAAGTGAATAGGAATTTTAAATTCTAATGCTATATTCTTCTAAATTCTCACACTCTCTGCAGTGTGAAGGAGCACGCATCGCGTGGACCGGTGTGATATTAATGTCGATACACTGCTTTTAACTTTAACCGCCATTAACGTGATTTCTTAGTCACATTGCGAAGAAAGAAAGAAGGAGATTTATCTGAAAACCCCACACAGGATCATAGTGGCTCGACCCCGGGACGCATGCATGACTGGCGAGGCAGTCAGGCGCGCTACCAAAGTGCCAAGTCCCCTTCTCTGCTGTGCAGTGGTTTTACTATAAGAAAAATATAATATAAGTGTCAGCCAACATCGCAACATCGCTGGGTAGCCATTATGGGACATGGGTAGTCAATAAGGGACATGAGTAGTCATTATGAGACATGGGCAGTTATTATGGGCCATGGGCAGTTGTTATGGGACATGAGTTGTTATTATGGGCCATGGGTAGTTATTATGGGCCATGGGTTGTTATTATGGGACACGGGTAATTATTATGAGATATGGGATGTCATTATGGGATATGGGTAGTTAGTATGGGACATGGGTAGTTATTATGGGGCATGGGTAGTTTTTATGGGACATGGGTAGTTATTATGGGACATGGGTAGTCCTTATGGGATATGGGTAGTTATTATGGGACATGGGTAGTCAATATGGGACATGTTTGGCTATTATGGGATATGGGTAGTTATCATGGGTCACGGGTAGTCATTATGGAACATGGGTAGTTATTATGGGACACGGGTAGTTATAATTGGAAACAGGTAGATATAATGAACATGAGTAGTTATTATGGGCCATGGGTTAGTATTATGGGACACGGGTAATTTTTATGGATTTGGAAGGTTATTATGGGACATGAGTAGTTAGTATGGGACATGGGTAGTTATTATGGGACATGGGTAGTTTTTATGGAACATGGGTAGTTATTATATGGGACATGGGTAGTTCTTATGGGATATGAGTAGTTATTATGAGACATGGGTAGTCAATGTGGGAAATGGGTGGTTATTATGGGATATCGGTAGTTATTATGGGTCACGGGTAGTCATTATGGAACATGGGTAGTTATTATGGGATATGGGTAGTTATTATGAGACATGTGTAGTTATTATGGGACATGTGTATTCATTATGGGACATGTTTAGTCATTATTATGGGCATGGCTAGTTATTCTGGGACAACGGGAGTAATCATTGGACATGGGTAGTCATCATGGGACATGTGTAGTTATTATTAGATATGGGCAGTTATTATGGGACATGGGTAGTTATTATGGGACATGGTTATTAATTCTGGGACATGGGTAGTTATCATGGGACATGGGTAGTTATTATGGACATGGGTAGTCAACATGAGACATGGGTAGTCATTATGGGACATGGGTAGTTATTATGAGAGACGAGTAGTTATTATGGGACATGCGTAGCTGTTATGAGATATGGGGACTATCATGAGACATGGGTAGGTATCATATATGGGTAGTTATTATGAGACATGGGGAGTTATCATGAGACATGGGTAGTTGCTATGGATATGGGTATTTATTATGGGACATGGGTAGTCATCATGGGACATGGGTAGTTATTATGGACATGGGTAGTTATTATGGGAAACGGGTAGTTAATATGGGACATAGGTAGTCGATAGTCATTATGAACATGAGTAGTTTTTATTGGAGACAGGTAGTTTTAATGAGCATGGGTAGTCACTTGTGGTTCAATGGTAGTCATTAAGGGTCATGGGTAGTAGTTATTATGGGACATGAGTAGTTATTATGGGACAAGGGTAGTTATTATGGGACATGAGTGATTATTATGGGATATGAGTAGTCACGATGGGACAAGGGTAGTTATTATGGAAAATATATAATTGGGTAGTTCTTGTGACAGATGGGTAGATAAACTGGGCATTTTAACATCCTAAAATATCCTAAGTGCTGATACAGTCTATAGCCGTGTTTAGCCTTTATTTTCAATAAAACGCGAAAATTTGATGTAGAAATTAGAATTAAATTGCTGCATTGGCATTTGTTTTGATTCAAATTACACATATCCCAGCAAACATGAGACGTTGGCCCAACGTTGGTTTACTGTTGACGCACCGTCTACGACGTTGGCCAAACAGAAAACCAACGTTTGTCCAACGTCTCATGTTTGCTGGGTATGTATGTTCATATTACGGCAGTGAGACACATCGTCAAGTGGATAAAATTTAAATTAATAAATTTAGCTCAGGTTAATATTAACACACCATAATCTGCTGGTTAAGTTCACTAACGCCAGTCATTTTCTCACCTCTGTACATTTTATCCATCTTAATTCTGACCATAGCATTCGGGAAGATTGCCCGCAGAGCTCTGTTTGACAAACTCTGCTCTCCCACGATCTTAAACTTGTTGTCGTCGCAGATTATCCTGTCAGCCCAGTACACGGTCACCTCCTTAACGTCAGGCGAGTAGAAGTACCTAAGCAGGACATCCTCTCCTCTCATATGTGTGATAATCTGAAAACAGTGTGTACACATATGTGGTGACACTGCAGGTATACAGCATCTGCCCCAGCGAGGTACTGATGATAAGCAGATAGACTACGTCAAGGAGAAAGAACGAAATTTGATAGATTCATAATTTACGAATCTATTGCAATTGAGTTCTTTCTTCGACTTAAAATACACAGAATATGTGCAGATGTTCCAAAATTTGATATAGAAAACCTCGATTTCATTACCAGTGTTGCTATTAAACCATAAAATCAGACATGCAGTTTCATGGTTAATCCTGTATATTGTGACCGACCTGACCAGTACAAAATAATAGTGGATTCGTAGATCCGAATCAACTGTTTTTACAATAGACTGACGTCACTGGTATATTTTAAATATGTTTAGGTATTCCCCAGGTGGTAGTTATCTGGAGCTGTAAGATGGTATGTACAGTGTTGAAATATGTTGATATATACTATAGAGATTTAAAAGGACATAAATGTCTAATTTATATCTTTCGGCTTCATTTAAATACCTAGTTCAATCGCTCATTATGTTGTATAAATATGTTAGGGACGCACCATTAGATATCTGGGGGGGGGGGGGGGGGGGCTAGAGTTTTTGTTGCTTGCAAACTTTTCTTTTACCTCCGAGAGAAAACAATCTTTTTTTTGGCGATCAACTTGCGACAATTTTTTTTTATGCTTCGTCGAAGAAATTTGTTGTTGTATGCTTCCCCTAATTATGTACGTTACCATTTGGTGTTTTTTCTGGTGAACATATTTTTCATCAATTTCTACAAAAAACTTTTTTTTCTGCCCACATTTTCAACAAACTTTTTTTTCTGACTTTTGTGGCGACAAACTATTTTTTTCTACCCCCCCCCCCCAGATATCAAATGGTGCGTCCCTTACAGTCTGTTTCACCAGTCTTTATCCAATTTGCTCAGTCGGTCTTTTAAATTTTTTAACCAAATTTTTGTCGGATTAGTTTTTCATCTTCCCCCAACATCCCTGAAAATATGGTGGATTTTTTTTGTGTATTAGCAAAGTTAGACCATTTGGCATGTAATAAATTTTCAAAATTACATCTCTCTTTAACACCATTGCCGTGAAACAAGAATCCATTACATGCCAAATGGTTTAACTTCTAAAATACACAACAAAATAGCACCACATTTTCAGGGATGTTAGGGGAACATGTAAAAATGATCCGAGAAAAAAATTGTTGAGTGACCGAGCAAATTAGAAAAAGGCTGCTCCCAGGTTCTGGTGAAACAGACTGTAGTTGTGACCCATCACCACGTAATACGTAGCATGCAGAAATGCTACAAATAATACAAAATACAATTTTTAGTCAATGTTTTTTTTTATTGAATAACCTAATAAGTTACATAGTAAATATAGTAAATAAAACAGCTACTTACCACTTTATCAACATTAGTCAAGTGATTCTTCACGTCCTCCTTGTTGTAGGCAAACACATTGCATCCCGTGAAAACTGGCTGATAACCAACTTTAGACTTCACTGTACTCTGTGAATAAAGCAGTTATAGTACTGAATTAAACAGGTGAAAATAGAAATAATATTTCTTCTGTTGTGTTTTTAAATATTATTCATAAACAGAAAATAGAGCAATAGTTACCACAGCTAAAAAAAAAATATGGACAAACTTTGCGATACTCACAGAAAAATGTAGCTGGCATATCTTCATATTCTCTGTCAGCCACGCGAGTAGATATCTATTAATTGAGGTCTCTACGTACAGGTTTTCCACGTGAATGTCACTGAATGTGAGTTTCTCCACTTTCTGTTTGCTAACAGCTTCACAGTCACTCGTGATGACACATTGCTCGCATAATCTGAGGACTTTGAGGTGACCTGAGTTGGTGACGTGCTCGATCAGCTTGACGATTTGCCAGGTGGTAATCACGGTGGGGCTTGTCAGGCTTAGCTCATCAATATCTATCACAGATTTGGACTGAAAAAATAAAAGTATTTTTATTGTAAACAGATATTGTATCCAAATAATATTCTACACAGTTTTCAAAAAGTCTAGATAATATATTACGGATGATGAAAAATTTGCTTGCACCATATTTATACGTATATCACAGATTTCGACCAAAATGATGATTGAATGATTAATGGTGTGAAAATATTATTTATGATAGATTACATCTAAATAATATTTTACATAGTTTGCAACTAGCCTACAGAAATGCATGTTTTTTTTAAATTACTGATGACTTTGATTCAATGTTAATTTGATACTGGGCCAGTGTTGTATACAGTGAGCCAGCTTTGGCTTATTGCTATGTGCTTGCTGATATGTCACCTAATTCACAGAGTTGGTCGCACCCTGATGGTGACGGCTGGCACCACCGGACCAGTTACCTCCAAGAGCCATCAATCAATCAGACAGTCCTAAGTCGCACAGGTAAACTATCAGCCCATGTTAATTAAGCCAAGGTACACTTGATAACTGTTATGATTACATCAGTAGCGGATCTAGATGGGGGCGAAGCCGGCGTACCCCCCCCCCCCCAAATTCAAGTTTATGGCCACAAACGTAAAAAACGACCATATTGGGCCATAATATGCTCTAGAATGCTCTAGACTACACCCTTTTATGTGGGAGCATGCCCGGACCCCTCTATCTCAGACAAGGCTGACTGTGGTGTGTATCAATTCGAATCTTGGATCAGCCACTGTGGACATACATATGTGTTACACAGAGACAAAATAAAATGGCTGACATGATGACCTAGCGCGGGGTTGACACTAGCTGGAGGAGGTACCATGGTCGGCTATACCTGAAAACAGACCTAATTTTCCTATAACTAGGGTTTTTAGGATGATCATTTCCATGAAACTGATTGACCAATACATGACAATTTTTTTCAATTTTTCACCCACTTCAAGTCATCTTCGTCCACTACAAGTCGAGAATTGCGACAGCAATTCGCGGCTTGTAGTGGATGAAGATGACATCGGTAAATTCAATGGTAAAGTCAGGCTTGAAATAGTGAAGAACCAAAATCTGACAGAATACGAGGGATACTCCTATTCCACCCATGGCTCAAAATATTTTGTTTTCTTTCCTCATTTATGAAACCATTTAGTGGGATTTGCATACATTATACGGTGCTCAGTCCCCTGTGACCCTTACAACACTAAAACATTTTATATACTATGGAGATCAAAAAGCTCTTTCAATTTGACATTATCATAAATGTCTTAGTTATCTCTTTCCGCTACATTCTAATACATTGCTATTAATATATGGCCAAAATATACTTTTTATTTTTTTCATCGCATGGACCGTCTTTATATGTCAGAATCTGACGTAGATTCTGAAAAAAAAGACGTTTCCCGGGCTGAAAAGGTTAAGTACCCTAACATATGTTGCATACTTTTAATACAATTCATGGACTAAAATATGGTATGAATCATCATAATACGGTTTTGTATGATTAATAACACTTTATAATCTCAGGTCATATTTATTCACCTTAAGGTGGGAGTTCACACCCGAAGGTGAATTAACCCTTTCAACCCTCACGACGCATTAAAACATAATTTTACATCCCTGAAAACAAACCTAATTTTCCTACAGCTAGGAGTTTTAGAATGAATATTTCCATGAAACCAGTTCAACAATATCATGAATATATGGTAATTTTTAAAAAAAATTCACCCTCTTTTTATCATCTTCATCCACTACAAGTCGGGAGTTGCGACAGCAATTCGCGGCTTGTAGTGGATGAAGATGACAATGGTAAATTCAGGCTTGAAAGGGTTAATATTGTGTGTCTATTACTTACAAACATGATTTAGCCCCTAGAGCACTGAAATATTCAATTTAAATTTAAAATTTCTGTGTCGTTCCCGCGATTCACAAATGTAAGTATTTACTATATTTATGAAATTTACGTTTGCTATCTGATTTATCTCAAATCAGATAATCTGGAGTATCTCTAGATTTTACAAATTTAACCCTTTCCATGCGGAGTATTCCTGAGCTAATCGTTTATTATCTGCGGAATTAAATTGTAAAAAATGACTAATTTCAGGCTATATTTACATCATTTGGATAGGCTTCCATCACATCCTAAAGATATCAAAATGGACTTCAATGTTGGTAAGGACTATTCCGGCATAGTACCTCAAGGTCAGACGAGGGTCATTTCAAGGGCATCCCAAGGTGAAATCAAACGCAAATTTTAACAATTTATCACATTTTGTACTGTTTATTGCATTATACTGAAGCTCTAAACGTTGGACATTAGTACATGTACATGTATATACTGATGCATTCCAGCTGAGCAATCTCCACATACATGCTAGGGTAGGTTATTGACATTCTGGGGTCCAGGGGGGTGGGGGGTGGGGGGTTGTAGTAAACTGCTGTGACTTTTTTTAATTTTAACGGGTAAAAGTTTATCCCTTCCTATTATATCAGTGGGTATGAAGGGTGGCATGGTCTGGACTTGATCTTTCCCTGCTTACAAGGGTACCTCGACAAGACACGCCAAGGTCATCTCAAGGCCATTTTAAATGGAAACACAAATGATAAAAATTCTAATTTTGTCTATTTTTTTAATTTGAACTAGAAATGACCTTGAGTTTACCTTGGCATGACCTTGAGGCGACTTAGGTAAAGAACAATTCCAGATCATGTTATTATTTGCGACTGGACATGGGTCATGTAACTCATGTTTGTAAAATTATAATCATTAGGCACTACAAATACTCCTCCCCAGTAAATAAAGGGCAGTACAACAAGCTGTGATGGGATTACAGCGTTTAAAGGGTTAATAAAGGGAAAGCAGCGGTACATTCTACATACATAGGTTACAAAATGATATCTGAATGTTCCCGGACATAATTTGGTAGCAATTCACACACAATGCCTTGTCAGTACTGAAATTACCAGTGATAACCTGTAACTGTACATAATCCTGGCTGGGGTCCGGGAGCCGCATGGAAAGGGTTAAGACATAAGAATTTAGACATAAGAATTTAGTCAGATTCACATTAAATTCATCAACCAGGATTAAGAAATTTCGCCGATTGCTCAGTCAATTCTCAACCAATTTTTATGAAATTTCACACACACTATTTTCCATTCATGTCGTAACTACCCTAAAAAATTTGATAAGTATTTAATAAGTTAGACCATTTGACATGTAATAAAATTCTGAGACGAAGCTAACGGGTATATAGACGGCAACATTTTCATTTATTTACTACATGTCAAATGGGCTAACTTCCTAAATACTTATCAAAACTGTCTGGGTAGTCACGCCATGAATGAAAAATAGTGTGTGTAAAATTTCATGAAAATTAGTTGAGAATGGACTGAGAAATCGGCGTTTAATGTGAATCCGACTATAGTAAAGCACGAAAATGCTAATCTGGTCGTCATCAGTGGTTTAGGGGTAATGCCAAGGTTATATTTACCATGTCTTCGGTGAGGTGTCTGAAGGTCGTAGAGCTGATATTATGTATGGACAGCGTCTTGGTATCACCCAAATCTAGAGATGGTAACACTGTTAGGATGATGGGATCACTTATCACCAGATGACTAGAGCCTTCTGGAGGTCTCAACACAGCCCGCTCTATCTTATCATCACTCGTGCTGATCTTTGCGAGTTCACTGACGTCGACGCCAAATGCTCTTTTCACCAGTTTTAGACACTCCTCATACGTGATGTCACACAGAAATTTCTCATACGCCCTATGATTAACTATCGGTAAACTGTCCACGTATTTCACAGGTTTAAACGAAGCACACAATAACCGAGAGATAAATTGTTTTTTGTTGTTGAGCACTTTGCATTCATTCACTAGTTCAGTCTCCACAGACAGGTCTATCCTGAATTCAGCTTCCTCGCTGGAAGAAACAAGCAGTGGTATTGGCAAGTTGTCGGACGGTATTTCGTCAAGAATTGTTGGTCTGATGGAAACAGCGAATGCGAGCACATTTCTAAGTCTTTCGAACTGTTTGTCCCCGCTGTCCCTCGCCTTATACCGCCTGAACAGCTTGTGTAGAGCACCCATGTCCTTAGCCACATGTAAGGCCGCACAAAACTCCTGGAAGACAGTGTGACAAAAATTAAAGCGGTCATCACTAACATTCACAGGGCCTAGTTTCCGAAGAAGTTTTAGATTTCTTTTCTTCTTATCCAGATAATTGTCTGATATGTCTTTAGTGAATAAGTACTGTCCTTTGTCCAAGCACTCAAAGCTCATTCGAGACACACTGTCAAATGTACTTCTCAAATCTGCCGATATTTTCTCGTCAAGTAATCTGGAAGACAAATCTAACTCAAAACTGTTTTTCCCCGTTTCCTTCATATACAGCATATGCCCCCAGAACTTTGATATCAAAGCTCCTGGAGTTTCATATGGGCGAACTGTTTCCAAATTTTTCTTTTTCTCAATGTACATTTTGCAGATATAGCTGGAAATTGCCAGATAGAAAGGTTTATGTAAAAGATCTCGCGGAAACACTGGGTGATCATCTTTGGTGAACAACTTACAGACGCTTGTAAATGAGTTCAAATCATTGGGAAATCCTTGCTCCGCGAATGTGTATAAGCTAGGAAGATTTAAATGTCCTAATGTCAACAGAGTGCAGTTGCCTCCGGTCAGATTTAGTACCTCAGTTAAGCATTCTGTTCTGGTACTGACTATTACCACAGCGGATTTAGCCACCTCTCCGGATATGATGTGCGGTATGGTGGAATCCCTGATCTCATAATCCCGCAGCTCGTCATACCCATCTATTAGAATCAAACTAGACGTCGTTTTATCTCTCAAGTTTATTTTAACACTCGTTGTCAGATATTCCGGAGCGATTCCCACGTCGTTACAGATGATCTTCTCGAGGGCTTGAGAGCGGTTGCGTATTTCCTTCACGGGCAATAGGTAGGCGTGATTATAATGTTTAAGCTGGGTGTGTTCGTTCTGCCATTGTATGGCGCATTGGCGTAGGCTATGTGTCTTCCCCATGCCCTGCTCACCATGTATGACTATTCTGTCTCCGGCATGAGCCATCCCGATTACCTTGATCATATCACCGGAGTAATCTATCAGTGTACCCGTCACACATTTGTGGTTCACCATTGTCTTTGTATCACAGATTGGAGGCACATACGTGGAAGAGATCTGATCTGAAAGTCTGAACGAGCCAAGGATAGTCGGCTTCTGCTGCTTCATATCCTTATAGCGTGCATGTAGGGCTTCGGTGAGGTCTGCAACATACATCAAAGCCATATCATATTATATAAGCTAGATATTGAGTTGCTATATAAGCTGATTTATCAACAAACATCAAAGCCATATTATATTCTATAATCAACATATTGAGCTGCTATATGAGCTGATTTATCAATTCAAAATGAAATTTTACATGAAGTAGTGTAGTAACAAATGATAAACTATTGTAGGCTTCGGATTTGTCGATTTGGCCATCTCCACCTATTTGAAGCCTACGATATATCTTGATACTCCTTCAGCTGATGGGTTGGATTTGACCATGAAAGGTACCCTCAATGTTATGTTTGATTATTGTTATATACCCATTGGCACATATTTTAAGCTTGGTGCCCAAGCCGTATTCCTGTCAAATTTCGGGAAATCGCCTTATTTGTGTTGTTGCTGTTCGCGACTTAGGTAAAAGCACATATTCTAGGTTTAAGTGGGATTGAAGGTATCAAATCATTCGTATGAGGTACCAAACTGACCGGGGTAACGTGATGATTATTTTAATGTATCATAAGCTTGCACCGAGGGAGTGTTGATCTCACAATTTGGGAAAATGTGGAATTTCGGGCCCGATTTTAAATTCGTTTTTCATTTTACTAAGTCACAATTTTTTTTTTTGACAAAAAATATGAGACCTAACACCAAGCAAAATGATTATAAAACTCAACCCATTATTCTAGCTTTATTTGGAACAAATTTGAATCTTCTAACCCATCTGATTTTTTTACAGTCATCATGTGAGTGACCCCACCCCACCCCCCTAAATTAGTAAAACTACTCGATAACAGTATTTTACTTATTTGATATGATATAACATGCATGTATATGTTACAATTCAATATGTGTTTGAGTATTATGCTCTATATATGTGGCTGTGTTAATTTTTGGGTTAGATAATCTGGAGCAACATGTATTCACATTTGGTGCTGAACGCAAATACGGGCCCAGATACGTTCTAACCCGAAACATGAAGGGCAAGATCCAGTCTGATAACATTTTACTTATGAGTCAAAGACTTTACTTAGATTTTGATCAATTTAGTCGCCCATCTGACTGGCTCTCATCTGCGTCGAGTTAGTGTTTAGGACAGTGTGTGAATCCGGGAGTGAAAGTGAGAGGGTACATTGAGTGGAAAGAGTGGCAGAGGAAGGAGATATACGGGTAGCCAAACATACTGATATGGGACCAGCGAAAGACGAGGCTGCCAGACAAATAATCACAGGATACAGCCTGAGGGTTTCTACATTCTGAAGAGGCTGTGAAAAAGGTCAAGGCCGAAGGCCGATGCCTTTTCACAGCCATGAATAGAAAACCCTGAGGGTGTTAAACGACTTAAGTCCGATCATAATGAGGATCCTTTATAATCAACAGCTCAGTCACATCTGACTGATTATAATAGGCCTACCATATGCCTACCATGTCTTGATCAACATTAACTTTCTATCACCAGCTTATAATCTGGAGGTTGGACAAAGAGAATGGTGTAGTTGTGTTTTTCAATTATGAGTAAGGGTTGTAAGAACAGTGTGCAGAGAGAAGAGACAGCAGTCCAACATTATCCAGCAAACATGAGGCGTTGGCCCAATGTTAGTTTACGGTTGGCCCACCGTCTACGACATTGGTTCAACAGAAAAACCAACGTTAGGCCATCGTCTCATGTTTTCTGGGTAGAGACGGTAACTTACGATTGGGGGTTGTAATGGCGTCGATGAGTTTCTGCAGGTAGATGGGGCTCTTTGTCAGTATCCTAGGCTTATCAGATAACACAGGCAGCTTGTCATCCACCAGGACTTTGGCTTCTGCAGGTTTCATATCCACAAACAGAGGAATCACTCCGGGATTACAGTTGAGCAATGCGTGCATAGCTTTATCCACCAACTTCAGAAAGGTTTCATTGACAGACTGAGCTAGCAGTAGAATGACCACGTTAGCTTCTGCTATGGCAGTTTTAAGTACCTCTTTGATATTGTACCCTGGCACACCCTGTTTCCTCTGTGGAACAAACACCGCTATGGAGGTTTCTGCCATAAACTCTACCACCGTCTTTATTATAGACGGCAGCTCTTTACTGCTATCGTCATAGTTATAAAGTAACAAGCAATCCCATTCTGTCATGTCCTCTTCCAAAAGATCATCTGAAATAACAAAACCAATAATATAGGATATAGTATACAATTTTACTTATGACTTATCGAGCACTAGATGAGCTAGCACCAAACTACTTGCGAAATTTGCTGCAGGTCTATCAACCAGCAAGATCATTACGGTCATCAGGGGACCTAAGACTTGTGGCACCTTACACCTGTCTCAGATATTATGGGGACAGAGCATTCTCAATAACGGCTCCTAGTTTATGGAATTCACTCCCCCTGCATGTGAGAACAATGTATTTGATGTCCACATTAGGAAAGTGTTAAAAACACATTTTTTTCAAATGGCATTTGCCTATGTTTAGTTCTCCATTAATATACATATAATGTGAAGCGCCTGTGATTTTCTGACAGATACATGGCGCTATAAAAATGATTTATTATTATTATTATTACTATTATATTAATAAATGACTTCAAAACATAAACATGATAGACCCACAATATCATATAAAATTACTAAACATATAAAACAACCCACATTTTTAAATAGCAAAGTACTTATAATTTTTCAGTGTCAAACAAAATAATAGCATCCCCTGCCAAAAGTAATAGATTTTGTGAAAAACTCTTCAGTATAAATATTTATAAGGACTTGAATCTGCTTCACTCTTTAATCTCTGACGTTTTGTTTTCTTGCTTGTTCCTCTTTGATGTAGGCCTACCTATTTATTTTTGTACACACACACATCATGTTCTTTGGTTCATTGTACTCTCTTCCAGATTTATGTCTGTTATAATGGGAGGTATTTCCACCGTGCGGTGTGAAATGGTGAGTATTATTAGTTAGATGTTCCTGGCTAAAGTATATTTTTGAGAGATGTTGGAGAAGGACATTTTAATCTGTGTTGTTAAGCATAACTATTACTTGTTGGTCAGTTTGACAGTTGATCCTGTGCTCAATGGATATATTCTATGTAGGTGCTGTTTCGAGTGTTAAAAATAACATCCCTTGGCAATGACACTGAATAATATCTTTTTTTGTGTCGAAGATAGAGTCCGGGGCCATGCTATCAAAATCTACAGGCTGCTACTGCACGGCTGAAGATATATGGCAGACATTTCTGGTTCAAAATGTAGGTTGATAAACCCAATTGTGCAGATTATTTTCAATCTCAAAAATGATCCCATGGAAACATTTACTATGGAAGATATTGGATAATTTTTTTTTATTTTAATCTCAGATTGCTCAGAAAACATATAAGGCCCGGCCTGTGACCGACTGTTTATCTTATGTAACAGGGTATCGGGTCATTTTTGTTGTTTAATATACTACTTTCCATATGCATCGGGATCCCTCGAATCTCGAATCTATTGTAATTGAGTTTTTTCTTCAACTTAAAATACACAGAATATGTGCAGGTGTTCCAAAATTGAAAA
>OZ024905.1:13154702-13181388 GCA_964017125.1 Flabesymbios commensalis
ATTTCGAAATTCAATCATGTGCGCTACGACTACAAATATTGAGGAATCACATCATAAATGTTATATCTCTGACGAAGAAAATCGTTCTGTAGATTGTGTAGAAACTGTTTTACACATGTAAATGTATATAATGATACCTCGGAAATGTGTTTCGTTTACATGGCAATATATGACTTGGACATAAAACTAGTTTAGTCTCTTTCAGTGCTTTAAAATATTTTGGTGATTTTGTATATATTTTGGTTGGGTTCGGTAAATTTGTTTTTTAAATTGCCATGTCAACATATCAAATAGAACCGCTTTAACCCTTGTAGCGCTGGGATCGAATTTAGTCGACAGACGTCAGATTCTGACGTCTAAAGATTCCCGCACTGTAAGAGTAAAATATTTCTAATGGCCGTAGACCCATACCATAGGTATTCAAATGAATCGAAAGGAGCTGAGTAAGAAATTTTAAATGATTTTTTAAAATGAAATAAACCCTTTAAACTTCAAGGTTTTTATACAAAAATCAGCGCTTTAAGGGTTAACTGTTTACTTCCCAAGTGAACAGTTAACAGTCTCTGTTTACTTGGAAATTACCCCTTTGCCTGTTGATCACGACGATTGTCGTTTTTAATCTGCTTTATTAGCTGATTGGGCAGGGGCCCTAGAGTAGTGGTTAGCACCACCGCCTTTCACGCTAGAGTTCAGGGTTCGGTTCCCGGTCTCGGCGGTTTGTAAGAAACAAAAATGTTTCTTCCCCATCCACGTGTGAAACTCAGTATTGTGGGGAGCGTGCTCGGCCTCAGACCGCCAGGGCTCGATTTTCTAATCCTGTTTCTGGAGGACAGTGTCATCTCACCATCCTCAGGGGGTTATCCTGGTCCAGTTTAGCCTATATGTGCTCAAAGGTGGCCTAAAGCCCGATTCCTTTCTTTTCATTTTCATTTTCATTAGCTGATCTAATGACTGATATTGGAAATGAAATTAGCTTTTAAAGCTGCTCCTTGGGCTGCACTGAAAAAAACGAAACAAGCTCTATATCCAAGACGTTGACCAAGTAACAACATAGCTACATCAATAGCTGCCGCCCTTAATTGCTCTGGGAACGGGTTGATCAGAGGAGTTCCCCCGCAGCATCAATTGTCTGCTCAACGCTGTGCCAACGGCATCAACATGTGTCCCAATTCTGTAGGAACATTCAAACCTACTTTAGCAGGTGTTTTTGCATACAAAAAGTTCGTTTGGGTCTCGGTCGGATTCATAAAAATGTGGATAAAAAATATTTGTCAAAATCTAAAAACTCTGAAAAAAATAAAATCACGATCTGTGCGATACACTACTTCATTACAAAAAAAAACGAGAATTGATGTCATCCCAAGGAGCTGCTTTAAACATCAAGATTTTTAAATTTTTTGTATCAAATTGAACAAAGATGAGTAATTTTCAATCACTTGAGGTTGTGAATCGCTGTAGCGAGACACAACCTCAAATGCTTGAAAATTTAAATAAATTAACTTAACAAAAAGTAACAAGTAACAACAAGTAACAACAAGTAACAAGTAGCAAGTAACAAGTAGCAAGTAACAAGTAACAAGTTGTGAATCGCTGTAGCGAGACACAACCTCAAATGCTTGGAAATTTAAGTAAATTAACTCAACAGGATAAGAGTAAACAAATGCTGCTGTTTATTTTTCTACGTTAGAAAATGCGTTTTGTTCATCCCAGAAATCATGAGACGTCGATACAATGCTGGCCTAATGCTGGGCCAGCGTTGCAGACGTTTGACCAACATCAGTCCAACATCAGTTTGCTATATCGTGATTGCTAGGATACGGTTTCTACGCTTTCCAGAGTGTGTTTTTTGTTACTATTTTTAATAATTTGTAGTTATTTTCTCTTTGGTTTTGGCGCGGGAAAAATATAATATGTATATTATTTCATATACTTCCATACTTATAGGGGCCTACTTCCTCTACATAGATGAATATGAAGATAGTTGCTGTCTAGCTTTCAGAGGCTTCTATAAGCCTGTTGTAGCGCAGCACGACCAATGTTGTATATAATATTATAATGATATAATGTGTATATTTGTGTATCTGTTTCTAAATATATGTATTGGTCAAAAGCTAAATAGAATAAAAAATATAAAAAATGGCCTTGAAGGGTAGGCCTACATTTTGATCATAAGGACAAGGCCGTTAAACATCTGTGTTCCAAGGCGTGTGTTTAAAGTATAGGTTAGTCGTCATGATTAGCTGAGTAGACATTTTTGGCGCAAAAAGGCACGCACGCGCAGCATGCTTAACATCCACAGGAATGAGGTTCGCCGTAATGATTCAGTGAAGCATAACGACCCGTAACACTTTTCAGACAGATTCTAAATAACAATAAGCACACTTTGACCTTCTTATGCTTCCCCTTATCTGTGAAAGGATTATTTACGATTTTGTATAGTGCTCTTTTATTTTCTAATAACCTTGAATTAAAATAAAATACTAGGCTTACTCCGCCTCTGAAAGTATAAAGTGTGGAACTTTTGCTAAAATTATATAATACACTATTTAGTTGTTTATTATATATATATGTGCACCATGGCAGTGCTTATCATTGCATCTATTTTTAATGATTATACAATCATCTTGGTACAATTTAAACTCTCTCATAGCGCTGCATTAAAAAAACCCTTGGAGACCAAAGGTTTTTTTCAATTTGAAATCATCATAAATGTCTTCGTCAGCTCTTTCCGATTCATTTGAATACCTATGTTATCGGTCTACGACCAGTAGAAATATTTTTACTCTTACAGTGCGGGGGTCGACTTTAGACGTCAGAATCATGCAATGTCGCTTAGCCTGATTTAGATATTTCTACATTTTAATAGTAGCCTGCTGTCTTACATACAGTATGTATGTACTTATCTTGCTCGTGACAAATACGTCAGAAATGACTTCTTTTTTACTCTGTCAATTGCATATGTCTGCTAGTCTGTATTACACCGGGATATTTTATAAACTATAGAAAATATAATACATCAGGCAGTATGAAATCTTTCACATTTAATCCTTTCCCCGTCAGGTTATATTATTTGAATTTTCACCCACTTGAAGTTGTGTCTCGCTACCGCGATTCACAAAATTACTGATATTTTATTGATTCGATGACAAGCATTTGCAAATCTTGATGTTTAAACTCTCATTCAATTCCGAATAGCTGTCATTTCATCGGTCAACCCTTCCCAGCCTTAATCACTGTTAATTTATCATTGTCATCTTCATCCACTACAAGCCGCGAATTGCTGTCGCAATTTTCGACTTGTAGTGGATGAAGATGACTTGGAGAGGGTGACAAATTAACGAAAATTGCTATGTATTGGTGAAACAATGTCATGGAAATTTTCTTTCTAAAACCCCCAGTTGTAAGAGAATCAAGTCGGTTTTCAGGGATGTAAAATGATGCTTTAATGCATCGTGAGGACTTGAAGGGTTTTAATTAAGCTGATTAAAAGCGACTATAGTCGTACATAGCGGTGAGAGAGTTAATTTTACCATGATTACACGTTAATAAGCTATCAATTGAATAATCTCTAAGAGGGTGTGCTTGCAATTCGAGAGATAAATAAATAGCATTACAGTGTAATTGTTATGACACATCAGAAAAATTAAATGCAATAGCTTTATTCAATGTTTTATATTTTCATATTATTTAATCGATACAATCAAAGCTTAAATCATCGAAAAATCAGTATTTTTATTTTGGCTTCTTAATATGGTCACAAGATGTGAACATGTCCATAGACTAAAAAAAGTCTTTTAAGTTTTTAAAAAAAAGTCTTCTAAATTTTGGGCTGCTGTTGCAACGTAGCAAGTGTGCCGAAAGCCCCATTTATAACTTATTCCCACATTTCTTATTTTTGATGTCCGAAATTAAATATCATCCTTATTTCTCGCTTAACCTGTTAACTGGCAAAATAAAAAAACTTACGCAATTCTAGTCTATGAACATTTTGAAATATTATGGACATATCAAGGAGCCAAAAAAAACACACGGAAAATACATCATTTCGCCAACAGAAATCACATTCTCAATAACCAATAAATTTATAGTTTTTTATTCCTTAAAATGTGTAATATTTATTGGAAACACACATTCACATGAGTGTTCATTTGAGTGTGATACAAGACAATACAGGAATAAAGAAACCTTATTTATTGCACTAAGTGCGCTATTTCCTCATATAGCACAAACAATCAACAAGATTTGTATTTTCTCGCACAATGGGGTAACACATGACATAAATGTTGAACAAAATACGGGAAGATTGTGATATGGGCTGATAACGATATATAATCTTATAGTGAAAACCGTTGCACAGAGCGGAATGAAACACCATGGAACTGAAAGGGTTTACCTCTAGACCACTGAGATATTCCATTTAAATTTCCAGTCACTTGACGCTGTGTCTCGCTACCGCGACACACAGCGTCAAGTGACTGAAAATGAATGTCATTAGTGAGATTTAAGTCACAACATATAATAATGTTTTAGGATTGAAGACATAGTTTACTTTAAAAAAACTGGTTGTACAGGTGTTTATGAAAAGACAGAATGTCTACTGTAGTCGACATCAGTGTTATAAGGGGTGACAGTTAATTATGTATAGCATTGACGTTGGGATGGGAACCCTTTAACTGCTACTGGAGGCTTATTTGGTGGCAAGCTAATGGACGCGATATCCAATTGAAAATGTTTAAAATGATATATTTGGAAATCTTCTCAATAACACGAATAATGCTCTTAAATTTTGTAACACTCTGAGTCCTGGTAAATAGAGGGTTTAAGTTGAATGCCCGGGCGTGCGTGCATTCTCAGTAAGGACGATGCGTCAATCCAATTCTGGCCCAATGTTGGCCCATTGGATCATCGAGTGGTGTGTGCTAATACTGTAGATCTGGCATTTTCGATTGCTTAGATTTTCACGAATTAGGGAGTTTTGCACTTTTCGTGAAGTCTAGAATCGCGAATTATCAATTTCGATGATAGTAGCACTATCATATTATCAATTTCCGCGGGATTCTTAAATTCCCAAAATTTTCCTTCTCGCGAATCTCTCAAAAATTAAAACCTCGCGAATGTTACCAGATCCTCAGTATCAGAGTATTGGACGCCTTGTACACATAGGTTACTGTCTCTGATTGACCTGTGATCAAATTAACCATTTCGAGCCTGAATTTACCATAGTCATCTCATCCACTACAAGCCTCAAATTGCTGTCGCAATTCTTGACTTGTAGTGTATGAAGATGATTTGATGTGGTTTAAAAATTAAAGAAAATTATCATGTATTGGTAAACCAGTTTCATGGAAATTTTCGTTCTAAAACCCTTTGTTGTAGGAAAATTAGGTCTGTTTTTAGGGATGTAAAATGATGCTTTAATGCATCGTGAGGGCTTAAAGGGTTAAAGGGTTAAAGCGATTCCCGTGAAGATTCAAGTAGCAGGAGAGTCGGGATCTAGTTCCTCACGTTTAAAAACAAATGAGGGTGGGGGCCCTGGTGCAGTGGTTAAAGCTGCCTGCTTGGAGAAATGGAGATCGCGGGTTCGAACCCCACTCTAGCCTTCAAGCTTCAATGAAACTAAATGTTTCTTTCCCGCTCACTTGCAAAGTTTCAATATTGCGAGGAGCCTTTGTGACCAAGTGGTAGCGTGCTCGGCTATGGTTCGAGTTTCGAATCCTGTGTCTGGAGGGCATTGTCATCTCATTCATTCATCGATCCTCAAGATGTTCTCCTGGCCCAGTTTAGCCTATATTATTTGTACAAAGGTGGCCTAAAACCCAATTTACTTCATTTCGAACCAAATGACATATGAAGAGGAGCGCACAACGCGTGGGCCTGCGCGACATTACGTCCATACACTGGTTTCAACTTTAACACGAAAGGAGCCTTGAATTAAATTTATTTATATTGTTCCAATCGAAAAATAATTATGTTTAAACTAGCACGACGAGACCCTCATTGATGTAATCTTCTGGTCATTTTGAGAGGGGAGAAACAATAATATTTCTCTGAAAACCCCACACAGGATCAGTGGGGTTCGAGCCCTGAACGCATGCATGACTGTCAGGCGTTCTATCAAAGTGCCACGTCCCTTTTCCAAGTGAAATGTCGCTGAATACTTGTATATACTAGTATATACTAGTATTATATAGTAGTATATACTAGTATATACTAGTATACACTTATTACACTAGTATATAATAATATACTAGTACATACTAGCATATACTAGCATACTAGTATATAATAGTATATACTAGATATACCAGTATATATTATATTTTTCCGCTTCATTTAAAATCCTGGATTATGGGTCTACGGATAATTTAAATTTAAATTCATTCAGAGGTAACACAAAGACGGGATGTTATTCCAGCTTAAAATAATATAAATCTGAGAACGAAAAACTGGTCGTTTCACACGTTAAGAACCCATGTTGTATTTACGCCTTGCATGCCATATATTTAATAAAAAAACAATGAATGACAAAAATTTGACAGCCATTCAGACAGATTATGTTTGAGATTTTTCATTCCGGTATCAAACCCTTACAACGCTGACAAAAAAGTGTATAAACCATGGAGACCAAAGCCTTTTTTAATTTTTGAAGTCATAGGTGTCTTAGTTAGCTCTTTTCACTTCATTTGAATACCTATGTTACTGGTCCAGGGTCGTTATACATTTAAATTATTTCAGTGCAGGGACCGTCCTTAGACGTCAGAATCTGCCTCGCTGGTCCAACAATGAGTCGGTGTCGGTGTCGTTGTCGGTGTATCGTGTTTACTCGGATGGTACATTACTGGGAATTACGTCAGGTACTTTTTTCGGGCGCATGTTTTTATCCTTTTTCTTGCTAATTAATTGCTTTTTGGTATTTTTACGTTCTCACGATCAAAACCGATTTTTGTCAGAAACTAATTTGCAAGTGGAAGTTTCGCTCGTTGTAACTTTGAGAATAAATGAGCATCGGGGCACGGGATTTAATCTAGGCGGCATGAGATGTATGCTATCTAATCTACCGTGTCTCGTCTGTATATATATATATATTAAACTGATAAATAGACGAGAGATTAAAACGGTAGTTTTTACACTCTCACGATCAAAACCGATTTTAGATAGAAAGTAATTAAAAAATGGAAGATTTGCTTGTAACTTTTTGAATAAAAACGAACATCGAGGCTAAGCGTCATAGGATAATTCACGATTAGCATGTTTTATTGCATGTGTTATTGCATGCACGAGAACTTTGCTACCTAATCTACCGTTTTAATCTCACATCTGTAAACTACTATGGTCACGTGAATAAATAATAATAAGATCGCGTGCATTGTGAGAGGTCAACAAAACGTGCACAAAACTGAGTGTACAATTGTCTGAGCACTGGCCTGCAGGGGCTGATTCAGGGGGGGGGGGGTCACAGGGGTCACGTGTTCCCCCCCCCCTTTAATTTTTAAATGTCCCTTTCGAAATCTAGAAAATAATTTTTTCTGTATATAATAGTTAGATTAGATGATAATGCGAGTTATTTTCCCATTTGTTATTCTTTATATACATAGAAATAGTTATTTGGTATTTTTTGCAAAAAAATCATCGCGCCTCCGGCGCTCGCCTCTTATTTTATATGTTGGTGCCTTTTTTATGTTCCGGTCACCCTGTCCTTTTTCTACACTGGATCCGCCCCTGGCCTCTGTAGCACATCAAACCATTGTTGGGTCAATGTTGGACCGGTTCACTAACTCCACAATACTGAATATTTACAAATGGGCAGGGAATTGACATTTTTTTATTTGCAATCAGTACACCAAGAATACTAGAGCAAGGCCTAGCATGGCATGACATGGCATGGCATGGCATGGCATGGCATGGCATGGCATGGCATGGCATGGTATGGCATGGCATGGCATGGCATAGCATACCAGAGCAGAGGACGAGCCGGCGACTTCCAACGTGTAAAACACGTGAATAAATAATATTCAGGGGTCGCGAGCACTGGGTAGGTACAGAAAAAACGTGCACAGAAGCAGGTGCACAACTCAAGGCGTACATTTTGAATTCTAAACCCTGTAAACACAGAACATTTGTAGAACATTTGTACAATGCTGGATCAACGTCGAAGACATTTATGATGACTTTAAATTCAAAGAAGCCCTTCATTCTCCATGGTTTTTACAAAATATTTCAGCGTTGCAAGATTTAAAGTGATTAAGCAGTTTGTGTTTGTTTTGTATTTTAATGGATTATCAGACAGATCTAGTACATTGTATTAGAAAGTGTGGTGTGTAAATTCAACAATGTACGCTTGGTAACTGTGTATTTTATACTAAATAGACACTAGTTAAAAAATTTTTATAAATAGGGCCTAATAGATAACAACAACGGCATCAATATTAGCGAAGGGTCGCAAAATCTATTCAAATTTCTTGTTTACTATTTTATGACAATTATTAAAGGGACATTATAAGTTCATATGTGAATTTTGAGAGTTTAATTCATATGAAGTCATGATCTTAAATAAAAATATTTTAAAATCACAAAAAAATGAAAAAGCACTGAAGTCGTAAACAAAAGTGAGTGTATTATATACAACTTTATCATAAATACCCACCGTCTCCGACCGACCGCATGAAAGACACCGACGTGATTTGGTGTCTGAAATTGAAAACATGTTTGGGTCATCTCTTGATTCTTAAAAATATTTATTAAAAAATGTTTTTAAAAATCTCAAAATTTTGGGGGAAAGTGAGATTATGATCTGCGGGATACACTGCTTCATACACAACAAAGTACACAAATTGGTGTTATCACACGAAGTCCAAAAAATGATATCAGTTTAAAATAGGCGTTATCGAATTAAAAATGTGTCGGCACGGCGCCCATTACCTCAATACTAGATTTCATCAATTGCTAATATTTAGAATGACTTTTTAGAGGTAATTAACATATATTTGCTGCTAATTTTTGTACCATTCTAAGAACAAATATTGGGGTGGGCAGTCTAATTTATTAAAATATTTACTTTGTGAATATGTTTAACCATGATGTTTTTAAATATAAAAGTGGAATCTGTTTTGAAGCCAACCGTCTGTAGTGAACGCCTCAAGCACTCTCCAATCAAACACTCTATATGGTTCATACACGTTAACCCTTACAACGCTGAAATATCGTTGTATCGACCATGGAAACCAGAGGGTTTTTCAAATTGGAATCATCATCAACGGCTTAATTAGCTCTTTCCACTTCATTTCAATACCTATTTTATGGGTCCACAGCCATTATAAATATTTTAGTGCGGGGAGTGTCTTTAGACGTCAGAATCTGACATCTTCAGACGTCGAATTCTGACGTCTAAAGGCAATCCCCGCGCTGAAAGGGGTAAAAATACAAAATATATTTTAATTTGTATCCACTTGTAGTTGTGTCTCGCAAAATAGGGCGGGGGCCCTAGGGTAGTGGTTAGCACCGCTGCCTTTCACGCCAGAGTTCGGGGTTCGGTTCCCGGTCTCGGCGGTTTGAAAGAAACAAAAAGGTTTCTTCCCCATCCACGTGTGAAAGTCAGTATTGTGGGGAGCCTCCGTGACCGAGAGGTAGCGTGCTCGGCCTCAGACCGCCAGAGCTCGAATTTCGAATTCTGTGTCTGGAGGACAGTGTCATCTCAATCATCTCACCACCCTCAGGAGGTTCTCCTGGCCCAGTTTAGCCTATATGTGCACAAAGGTGGCCTAAAGTCCGATTCATTTCATTTCATTTGTCTCGCAAAATAAAAATGAAATGAAATGAAACGGGCTTTAGGCCACCTTTGTGCAAATATAGGCTAAACTGGGCCAGGAGAACCTCCTGAGGATGATGAGATGATTGAGATGACACTGTCCTCCAGACACAGGATTCAAAATTCGAGCCCTGGCGGCTTGAGGGCGAGCACGCTACCTCTCGGTCACGGAGGCTCCCCACAATACTTTCACACGTGGATGGGGAAGAAACATTTTTGTTTCAAACCGCCGAGACCGGGAAACAAACCCCGAACTCTGGCGTGAAAGGCAGCGGTGCTAACCACTACCCTAGGGCCCCCGCCCAGCTGTGTCTCGCCAGCGCGATACAACTTCAAATAGATACAAACACTTGCAATGATCTTGTAAATTGGATACTTAAACGATGGCATTCTAATTGATTAACTGAATATTTCGTTGGTCTTGACTTTTAAATAAAACATAATCACATATACGTTTACAAATCAACGCCAAACATATCATAATCTGACTGAAATACTAATCACAGCATAAGTTTTACTTACTGTAGTGTTGTATAAATTATTCTCGGCTACGTTCTATTCCTGTGCCCCTTCTTGACCTCTGGGGCTCTACCCCATCCACGGATCATCACGTTCCACTGACCCGTCCCGATCACCGGCTACACTATCCACACAGCAGTCCATCCTCCACGCAATCCGTAGTTAGCCTCGATCAACATTCACAAAACTCATGGTTGTTACGTTGTGGAGGTCTCTTTATTTATGCATGACTATTTCTTGGCCAGCAACACGATTCGATGACACAATGCTGTTTTAATGCTGGCCCAGCGTCTGTGACGCTGGCCTAGCATTAAAACACCGCTGGGTGATCGTCTCGTGATAAAGCTTGGCATGTCAAGGCTTCAATTCCTAGGTACGATCACCTGGTTGGCACAGTGTTGGTTGAGTGGCGGGCCAGAGTCCACAGCGTTGGACCAGCATTCATCCATTACTGGGTCTGGGAACGTGTGTTACGCAGTGTCGCCAGCTTTCCTGCAGCATTAAAATCCCAAAGACCGCATGTCATCTTTTGTGCGAGCAAACTTACCTGCCATTAAAACTTCGATGGACATATGTAATGATGTTTTTTTAGGATGTTGTGGTAAACCAAGTATATTTAAAAACAGTTGTTGGTACAATCTACCTGCTAACAACAAAAATCTTTGGCCTGGTTTTGATCACAACTCAGCTAATTTTACCCTAGATAATCAATATATTGATTGATTATTGTTTGATTGATTGATTGATTGATTGATTGATTGATTAATTGATTGATTGATTGATTGATTGATTGATTGATTGATTGATTGATTGATTGATTGATTGATTGATTGATCAATCGATCGATCGATCGATCGATCGATTGATTGAATGATTGATTGATTGATTGATTGATTGATTGTTTGATTGATTGATTGATTGATTGATTGATTGATTGATTGATTGATTGATTGATTGATTGATTGATTGATTGATTGATTGATTGATTGATTGATTGATTGATTAACTATGCCGGGCCACAGTCTACGGAGCTGACCCAGCATGAAACTAGCATTGGGTCACTACATGGATTTAGTAACCAGGTTTATAAGGGTACCAATTACACCTACACCCATTAAGCGTTGAATGATAGACATAAATAATAAGTTGCCTTGAAGATCAACACGTTTAATGTGATCTCAAGGTTTATTGGCTCTCTCCCTGCTTGCAGTCTGGACGCAATGCCACGTGCTATTAACAGACTAAGGCCCTGTCAGACTCGTCCCGTATTCTCGTACAAGTTACACTAAATATACCGTAGGCTTCGGATTGGTCGAGATGGCCATCTCGACCAATCCGAGCAGGCAAGCAAACAGACAGGCAGGGCGGGCACGCAGGCAGGCACAGACAGGGAGGGGCAGGCAGGCAGGCAGGCAGGCAGGCAGGCAGGCAGGCGGGCGGGCAGGCAGGCAGGCAGGCAGGCAGGCAGGCAGGCAGGCAGGCAGGCAGGCTAGAAGGCAGGCTAGAAGGCAGTCAGGCAGTCAGATTGACAGGCAGGCAGGCCTGAAGGAAGTCAGGCAGACTGGAAGGCAAACAGGGAGAGGTAAGTAGGTAGGCAGGTAGGCAGACAGGAAAAGGCAAGGCGGGAGGCAGACAGACAGGCAGACAGGCTTGAAAGCAGTCACGCATGCTGCAAGGCGAACAGGGAGAGGTATGTAGGTGGGCAGGCAGGCAGGCAGACAGGCAAGCAGGCGGGCAGGCAAACAGGCAGGCTGATAGGCAGGTAGGGAGGCAGGCAGAGAGGCATACAGGCAGGTACACTGTATGCAGGTAAGCAGGCAGACAGGCAGGCAGGCAGAAAAACAATCATGCAGACAGGCAGACAAGCAAACATGCATGCAGACAGAAAGGCAAGAAGGACGACAGGCTCGCTGGCAGGAATGAAGGTAGGCAGAAAAGTAGGCTGGAAAGCAGACAGGCTGTAATTAGTTTGTTCGTTTGTAAATTATTTCGCACGATCGCTCGTCTGCCATTCATTCGGTCGTTCGTTAGACGTTTGCTTGTCTAATCATTGATTCACTACTCATTCTATCTCGGACATAGTTGTCTAAGGGATCATGTCGGGGACCCATTACACTCGTGGTGAACCCGAGACTGGCCCTGGGGTTAACAAAAAACATTAAAACAGATTTAAACTCGCGTCTACAGTAAACACATCAGACTCCCACAGGAGAAAACTGTTTAGCAAGTCATTCCTTAAAACACGCGTTTAGCCAATTAACCCTCTCATGCCTAAAGCCGGGTGCCACTTAAATCCTTCAAACCTGCCAGGCATATACATACGTCATGTGCCTTTTTTGTAATGAACGTATTTTGTAAAAGTAATTAAAAAATAATTACATTTTGAAGATGTATATTTTTATCAAAAATATTTTTTGTCATTTGAAGCTGAAAATTGCGTTAGCAAATTCAGCTTGGAGTGAATAAAAATTTGCAATAAAAATGACTCGTCTTCCAAAAAATGACAATGTTCTGAGCTTTCGGTTGGATTTATTGCCTTCATAGAGTGAGGTTAGAACCCGCGACCTCCGACTTTCCAAGCAGTCAGCTTTAACCACTGGACCGAGGTAACTGAGTGAGAGATTTAATTTTCATCTCACGATTAACTCCACCTTTAATTTTATGTTTGCTAAATTGCCGCCATTCCCGTCTAAAGATCAATGACAATAACCCGAATTAGTAAAAAAGCTAACGTCCTACATAACAAAAACAGGTAGAGGGCGTAATTTGTATTGACTTCTTTAGAATCTGGCATCGCTGTCATTACTGATCAGTTGCCAATCGCAAAGTAGTAAAAATACACCCACCTATAAAATGTTTTTACCTACTCATGTCAGTGGTGTTTTATTTGGAGTTTGCACTGTATAATACAGTTCAGGCATTGTTATTTGTCGTGATTAAAAACAACTCACGTTTTCAGCGCGAGAATTGACTTTTGGCGTCCGAATCTGTCAAAATTCAATCCTTGTCTTGACTGAATATAAAAATGTATAAATCATCGTCAACCCATATCTATTCTAATGACGTGTATGAAACAGAAAGAGATAACTTAAGGCATTCATGAAGTTTATGAAGCAGAAAGAGGTAATACCAAGACATTTATGATGTGTACGGGGCAGAAAGATGTAACTGGCGTCCGTAGACGTCAGGTTCTATAACAATATTGCTAATGGCCGTATACCCATAACATAAATATTCAAATGAAGCGGAAAGAGGTGACTAAGACATTTAAATAAATGACTAAGCCAATTAATTAGACTTCTCATTGGCACCTAAAATGTCACATGAATTAAGGTTGCAATGCTAAATTCAGGTTTCAGAGGGTCAACACCTTAGATTTGGCTTAACTGTTGGTGAAATCGGTCTAGATTAGAATAATAGATTTGATGGTGTGCTAAGTGTAATCGTGGGTGTCTGGCGGGTGCCAGTGGAGGGGGAGGGGGCGGTAGAGATATATTCTTGCCAGTGCCAGTGTGGGATCGACATATCTTATTTATCCCCTCTTTCCTGGCATAGCTTTGTAATTTACTAAGAGCTGGCTAAATACACCGACCCTGTCACGAACCATATCACCATGACAACCATTTAACACATCCATCTCTGAAACAATGATAAACCGAGACTTTACGTCATTCCTAATGAAACTATAGGCCCAACATATTACCGCCATCATTGAAATAAAAATACTATATTAACCCTTTGACTTCCAGGCCGAGGTGCATGCCAGGATCCAGATATACTGGTGTACGAGTTCTATTTTTCGTCATTTGAAGCTGGAATTGCTAACGCAATTTCCAGCTTCAAATGACGAAAAATACATAAATGTAGTATATATTTGACGAAAATTTGTGTCATTTTATGGTTACGTTCATTGACGAATGACGACGGAAATTTCCGTCATGTATGGTAGTGAAAAGGTTAAGGCGTCATGTTATAGTTTGTGTAACAGAAAACACTCATAATCAGTGGTCAAATGTAGCATAATGTATATCAACCCTCACAACGCTGAAATATGTTTAAAAAAGCCATGGAGACCAAAGGATTTCATTCATTTTGAGATCATCATAAATGTCTTAGTTAGTTTTTTCTGATTCATTTGAATATATATGTTCTGGGTCTACGGCCATCGACAGACGAAGGATTTCTCATGAAAGTATCTTTTTGTAAAACCGAGCGTTTTAGAAAGAGCTATTTTAACCGTATTGTTTACTTATGGAACTCTCTACCACAACATGTGAGAAGAGATGTAAACTTAGAAGCGTTTATGAAAGACACAGATCAAATTCTGCATGTTTATTTAAATAATCATTCTCAGGAAACCACGTTATGTTGCTCCATGTTTTTATGTTGTTTTTTTGCTCTAATTGTAGGCTACTAAACTGAGTTGCGGCATTTTACAGCGTGCTCTCAAATATATTTAAAAAAAAAAAATTTATGAGGTGGATGGCTACCAGAAAAGGTATTATTAATACCTGTTCAGCTATTCTCCTGAATACCGTATATTCATTTTGTCTATTTTCTTATTACATTAAATCGAATATATCATTAACATAAAGGTTTAAATTTTATATCTATGTACAAAAATGTATATGCATATGTATTGAATAAACTCTTTATTATCATTATCATTATCAATATTTAACTCTTTCGGTGCGGAGATCGACTCTTGTTCTATTCAATTCTATTTATTTGGTGAAGATATACATCTACAGATACATGCAATAAACAAGCTAAATACATATTTGTGTAAAATATGTACGTAATAAACAATGTGATAAAGACAATGCAATAAACATAAGATATCAAACAAATAAACACCTGGGAGAGATGCTAGACATACTTCAGTGAAGCCTCTACAAGTAGATCCCACCCAATAAATATTATACAAGATACATCATTAAAACACACCACTACATTATTTTGTTTGTCCAACCACGACATTCTAAGACGGGAATGGAGCGTTATTGTTCACCGTCTAATTAAAAATGATTTTTTGCTGATTTCTCAGTCCATTCTCAACGTATTTTCTTGAAAATTTGAAAACACTATTGCTCCAAAAAATCCCAACAGCCCTTCGTAAAATTACATTTTAAATATTTTTAAAAGTTAGACCATTTGACATGTAATAAATTAAAATTACAACATCCCTCTATAAACCCATTAAGCTAATTATACAATTCTATTACATGCTAAATGTTCTAACTTTTAACATATTCAATAATTATCAATTGAGATTTTTTTACCGCTGTTAGGATTTGAATAGAAAATGGTCTGTGCAAAATTGGTTCAGAATTGACGGGGAAATCGGCAAAAATAATGCGATCCTGGTTTAATGGGACTTTGGGTATAGTCGCAGATGGGCACGGCTTTCCTGCACCTGCTGACTGCTGAGATCAATCAGATTATCTATTTGTACAAGTGACGTATATAAATGGCAAGGTTAAACATGCTAATGAGATAGTTACGTGTGGCTGTGACGTCAGATCCGGGGAGCGGGTCTATAAATAGAACACACACCATTTATCGTCTATATAAGAGTATTCTCACCTGAAAACATTATTTAAATTTTCACCCAGAAAGATTTAACTAAGCCATCTATGATGATTTCAAATAAAAAAACAAATCTTTGGTCTCCATGGTTTATACAAATCGAGCGTTGTAAAGCGCTAAAATATTTCTGTGTAAACCATGAAAACCAAGTGGTTTTCTTCGATTTGAAATAATCTTAAATGTCTCAGATAGCTCTGTCCGCTTCATATGAATACCTATTCATAATAATGTAATTCTTTCATGGCGGGGACGTCAGAATCTGACGTATGAAGACGGTTCTCACGCTGAAAGGGTTAGCGTCGCTTTCTGTAAAATTGTGGCAATATTGCGACAGAAAGAAGCCCGAAGTTGGGACTATGCCCTACTCTTACAGAATGACTTCAAGGGTCATTTATAGTGCACAGTACCATAGACATCACAGTACACTCCAGGCATTTGAACAGTTTGGAGCACTGTATATGCACAACCCCGATGACACACATCCGACCCGGCCAGGATTCTAACTGAGGAGGCCTACTTTTGAGTTTCGAGCCACAAACGGATCGAATGAGCCAACGCATGGCTGAAAAAGGACCATCTAAAACGTGGGATTATTATTTGGACGATGCTATCTAACACTCCCCGTACAGAGTGCAAATGACGCAATGTTACTAAATATAGCTTTATGTCAATGGCAGGTGTCGCCTGATTGTCCTCTTCAAAACCCATGAAGGGGAGGGGGTGGGGGTCCATTTCAAAACTTCATGGACTGTTGGTAAGTATCGTCAGCCTCATAACCAAGCTTACAGTGCTGGTCTTAAAAGTGATCTATCACCCCTTATATAGTATGAATAAATTTGTGACAAATAAATCAAAGTTGCCACAAGATGGGGCACAAGTGTTTCCTTATATGGGTTGATTGGCTAGCATGTGACCCTCTAAGAGGGTCACATGATAGCCAATCACCCTCATATATGGGGTGATTGACTATCATGTGACCCTCTGAGAGGGTCACATGATAGCCAATCACCCATATAAGGACATAATTATTCATACCATATAAGGGGTGATAGATCACCTTTAATGCTTACCATACAGCCCAAATAACGCTAAATGCCATGCTTATAGCTCATTTGTTTCAACATTATTCACACTTACAACGTTGAAATAATTTTGGATAAACCATGGAAACCAAAGGTTTTTTTTAAATTTTAAATCATCATAAATGTCTTTATTAGCTTTTTCCGCTTCATATGAATACCTATGTTATGGGTATGCGGCCACCTTATATTTTTAACTATATCAGTGCGTGGATCGTCTTTAGAAGTCAGATTCTGACGCCTGCAGAGTCAGATTCTGACGTCTAAAGACGGTCCCCGCACTGAAAGGTTTAAAAAGTTATGGTCATTTTTCAGACCCTGGGTGGAGATATTGCATTATCGGTAAGGATCCAGTAGACACATTGAACCAATGTTGGCTTAATATTGGGCCAGCGTTTCCGACGTTAGCCCAACATTAAACCAATGATAGGCTCAGGTTTGGTGTTTTCTGTTTCGTGATTGGGCGTCAGGAATGCACACTCAAACCGAGATCGATAATAAAACGAAATGAATGAGGTTTTAGGCCACTTTTGTGCACATATAGGCTAAACGGGGCCAGGAAAACCTCCTGATGATGCTGAGATGATTAAGATGGCACTGCCCTCTAGACACAGGATTAGAAAAACCCACAATATTAAATCTTCACGAATGAGCGGGGAAGGAAAATTAAGTTACTTTGAAACTTGATGGATTTTCGCTGATTTCTCCGTCAATTCTGACTATAGTCTATAACACAATTATCTGGAGCGCATGCTTTTCTTTGATTTTCCCGTCGATTTGATTATATTCGATATTTCAAAAGTTAGACCATTTGTCATGTAATAAAATTCCAAAATCAGTGTGATGCGTTTATAGAGGGACGTCATATTTTTAATTTACTACATGTCAAATGATCTAACTTTTGCAATTCTGCATAAAACTTTACGACATTTTCAACGATGTTAGGACATGACTTTGATAATTCATAAAAATTGATTGATAATTGACGGAGAAATCGACGAAAAACATGCGCTCCATATAATTTTCTAGTAATGCGGGACTACCGTGAACATTTCATTGTAAATTAATGTATAGTTTCACAGGCTCTATTATATACAGTAAATGTGGCCATTTATAAACCCATTAACTTCGTGTCAGAATTACTACGCTAAATCACTGGGAAATAATGTTTAAAATGTAGTTGAGTGACTGAGCAAGCAGCAAAATTCACTCATCACGGTTTATTTTAATTCCGGTACAAAAAAACAGGAAAAATGTTCAGCATTCAATAAATATTACCAATATATTCAGCGTTTGATACGAGAATAAATCTAACATAGGATTAATATGTTTAATTTGGGAATAAACAGTCAACATATGGACATAACGTAAGTGTTACCAAAATGTCCTCACTTCTAAAAATAACTAATTAGTTTAATATGATATTCTATATGACACAACTATTTTATTTTCAACTTCGCGTGGGTCGAGTTAGCACGACAGAACTTGACGTGATTGGAAATTTCATATGTGATAACTTCGCGCTGAAGAGGCTAATATGAAACTGCTGTAGCTTTCAGCAATTAATGGGTCAAACGCAGCAAACACGAGACATCAACCCAATGTTGAACCAATGTTGGTCCACCGTCCACGACACTGGCCCAACATTGGCCTAACATCCGTTCGATGTCTCGTTTTGGTTGGGTAGGCCACGTCACTCTTTGTCATATAATTATACGTGTCGCTAGTGGACAGTATCTGAGTGGAGCCTCGCTTTGATTGAAAGGTCAATGTTTAACAACTTGGCGGCCGTTGTTTTTCAGGATGCGCTTATTAACATTATAAGCACGGGAGCAGCGCCGGGGTGCTGTGAATATTGACGGCAATTTATCCAAATGTGAAGGTTTAATCTAAATTACATGAGTGAGACAGAAAGCTAAATTTAGTCAATTTAGCAACGTTTCTGAGTGGACTGGTCAACTCAGAAATGTTACTAAGTTTACCGAAATAATAATGTTGCTGAATTGAATACGGCCAACATTTTAGGATCTTTAATATATTTAAAATAGATGTATCTTTGCCCACCGATGCGCTAAGGAGATGGCCATCATTTTCAAGGACTTTGTTTGTTTTCAATGATTTTTTGCTAAATTATGAGCATTTCTGAGTTGACACAGATAATGAATACGTTTCAGGGGTGATTTCTTTGGTTATAAAGTAGCAGTTAAAATTGAATGTTTACATCTACAGTATTTCGCATACCTCAAATATTGAGACTTTGCAGCGGTCTCTGGGTATGTCAGATGGATTGAATGGTATCACACCACAATTTTAGGAGTTTAGATAACACTGGCGTTGCTGAGTTGACCGGATGACGTGAGACAACTAAAAAGCCTCAGTAAATGTATCCTTGGCAACTTTTTATATTGAGTTCATGTCTGTTTATGGATAAATTCCGTTGTACATAACAATTGCGCTACAAAATAACTCGGGGTGAGTTTTTTCCAACAGATGTTCAATGTTGAAACAGTATATGTTTCAAAAAAAAGTGTTGGATATTGGGTGTCATTGCACTTGTGTGCAAATTCGTGTATTTTGGCACATTGCATGTTGAAGAAAAAAATGTTCGTTAGATTTTAAACTATTTATTTTTCTCAGTTTATCGTATTGCCCATAGGAAAACATTAAAAAAACTTGGACCCACACATTTCAAATTCGTTTAGAATAGACAAAAGACACTAAATGACCCATAAATTGTACATTCACCCGTAAACGTGGCACGAACGTTAATAATCGGCGAGCATAACATGTGTTTGCTTACATTGTACTTAATGCTATTAGCTAATGCAGTGTCACTACCATTTAAACATAGTTGTTTACATATTTATACGATATCATTACCACTCATTGAAATGCTGTGATATTGTCGTCGACGTGACGACTTGTGCGTCACCCCCTCTAGTGGCTCATTTACAATCCCATTTTCAGGAGGTGACCTTTCAACCCATATCACACTGCGACCCCCCCCCCCCCCCCTCCCAACACACTTCACTTTGCAACTTCTGGTCATTGTAACTGCCTTCGATTTGAAATACAATATTATCTGCTGTTAATTTGATGTTTATTTTTTTGACACTGCTCGAGATAAATCAAAACGACCGAGTAAACTTATAAATAATATGCTTAAACTTACATGTCTTTGTATGAGCCATGGGGACTAAAGGGTGTTTTCAATTTAAACTCATTTTAATTGTCTTAGTTAGATCTTTCCGCTTCATTTGAATACCTATGTTAGGGCTTACTGCCATAAAGTCGGTCCCCGCACTGAACGAATTGGAAGTCAGGCCTGAATTTACCATAGTCATCTTCATCCACTACAAGCCGCGAATTGCTGTCGCAATTCCCGACCTGTAGTGAATGAAGCTGATTTGATGTGGTTTAAAAATTAAAGAAAATTACCACGTATTGGTAAACCAGTTTCATGGAAATTTGTGTTCTAGAACCCTTGGTTGTAGGAAAATTAAGTCTTTTTTCAGGGATGTAAGATGACGCTTTAATGCATCGTGAGGGCTTAAAGGGTTGAACGTTAGATACTGGCGCCCTACGTCAGGTTCTGGCGTCCTTAGATATCAGAATCTGACGTCTAAAGACGGTCTCTGTGTTGAACGGATTATTGGATTTAAAGCACATTAACCTGCTGTCAATGTACGTTCATTTCTTACTTTTCTCTAACAAAATGTATAATATCCCTGTAATCGATTAACCGGTCATCATTGTACACAGTAATTTAAGTAGCAACCGAATGACGGATTTAATTCGCTGATTTTGTCATGCGACAAGCTGAGCCACGCTATCATTGATTGGGGGTAGAATACCATACTTGGTCCTAATTATCAGGGTTGGCAATACTACCCGACCCGGGTTTTCCCGGGGTTGGAAACCCCGAGAAAACCCGGTCTGGGCAATAATGCTTTCTTAGCCAAAGTCGGCAATAATGGGCAATAATAAAACTTATAAAAACATCATGTATTTTATTTTAATCAAACATAAATTTTTCAATTTATCAAGTAAGTATAACTTATGATTCACATATGATTGTTCATTTCATTTAATAAATCTTATCATTCACCTGAACTGGACAATAATATGGGAAATAATGGGCCAAAGTACAAATTACAAAAAAATACATATTTTTTTATTCTTTATTATTTCAATATTTCAATAGGCCTACATACGTGCTGGCATTCGGATGTTAATTAATTTATATGAGGTAACCGTCTACTTTATACGAGACAATTACAATTAAAATTGAGCCGATTGATTGATAGGCTCATTAATATTCATACTGATTATAACGTTAATTATTACTTAGCCGATGCACGATTAATGACCCGGGTTTTAAATGCGCATTTCACAAGCTTTAGTGTGGTATGTGTGTTATGTGGTATCGGTTTATAATGCCTTCGATTGAAATTTACAAATCAATGTCCATAGTAGTCAAGAAACAAATAGTATAAATAATATATATATTTATGATATAATCATCAGATGATCACAGTTAATGGGTTGAGTAAACTTCATAAGTTAGGTGCAAAATATGTAGGTGTAAAATGAAAACAACAATATATCAAGTATTTACGTTTACACACTGTCCTAAGAACATTGGCACCTAACTGAAAAGTTAAGCGCGTTCATTAGAATATCAACTATTGTATTATGTGTTCTTTAAAAGCGGTGGATCTTTGCATGATTTTAATTTTGAGCGATAATCGATTATTCATAATTATAATCGATTACACACTAATCTATTAGCTTATATACTATTTATGTGCGCCTGTACCTATTGACGATCGATAAAGGCATAATTTTTCGGGACGATAAGTGAACGTTTTCCAATATTTTTATGTTTATATAGTGGTATCTTACAATTATTGATTTCCTATATTAAATAAATGTTAGTCAAGTTTCTACGTTTTCTTACCTCTTACAAAAATGTGTTTTTCATCTCTGGTTGTTGGTGCGGGAAAGAAACATGTATTTTAACTATTTAAGATTAATTTGATTTCAGTGCTATCTGCTATCCACTTAATAACATGTACCTTTGAAAAAACTTCTTATGACAGTTCTAATTAAATTTATTTTAAGTGTAGCTATGATTCATCATTGATCTTATACGACTTACAATATCACATTTTTTAGTAATGTATTGTATTAGTGAATGTATAACAGGGCACATATTTTGAAAATACCATCTATGCTAATATGTATGGATACTGTGTAAATGTATTCTAATACATAAATAAATAAATCACCGTAATCGGTGTATTAAACGACCGATTTTCGATTATAATCGACCGTGATCAGACACATCACTGTTGTAGACGCAGCAAGCCCCCTCTGGTGAGTATGATTCAGTATTTAAGCATCTGATTCTCAAGGCGCTAAATTAAATGAATTAATTTTTCACTCACTTGTAGTTGTGTCTCGTTACCGCGATCCACAACTTCAAGGGGGTAAAAATTACTCATATTAGTTAAAATTGGGACCAAACATTTGCAAATCTTGATATTTAAACACTCACTTCCTTCCCATTAACTGTAACTTTGACGCCTGAATGAACTGATTAAAAGCGACTGTAGTCGCGCTCAGCGGTTAAAGGGTTGGGATAATTGAGCCTTTTCATCGCTAACTCAAACCCTTTGCATGTTAGTGACGACTATACACAATCCATGGAGTATTCAAAAGGGGTATTTCCATATAAAATGACACACGCCATCGACATGCGGCAACCTTTTGTTTGATATTTTATATCATTTTACCTGAATAAAGCTCGCTTGCCATCTCTAGAATTTGGAGGACAGATAAACATCGCAATTCAGACGTTTAAAATTATTAATGATTTAACACAGACCTACCTTCAGGAACTGATTGAACAGCATCGCCCCACCCAAAAATACACCGAAAAATCCTCTCATGAAAATGAAAAATGAAATGAATGGGGTTTTCGGCCCCCTTTGTGTACATATAGGCTAAACTTGGCTAGGTGAACTGAGGATGGTGAGATGAATGAGATGACACTGCACTCCAGACACAGGATTCAAAATTCGAGCCCTGGTGGTCTGAGACCGAGCACGCTACCTCTCGGTCACGGAGGGTCCCCACAATATGTTGAATCTCATGAAGAGGGTGGGACATGGAACAAGTTATTTTTCGAATGTTGCCCCCAAAATCTGGAGCTCTTTGCCAAATCGCTGGGCACGATTATATTCGCTTTTTATATTTTATTACCAAACTAAGTACCAGCTTATTAGCACATAAACATAAAACAGGAATCAGCTGAATTTCAAAATCGTACACCACTATTTTGTCAAATCTGAATAATTTTCAATCACTTCAAGTTGTGAATCGCATCAGCGAATGAAAATTTATATTAAATAACTAAATAGTCATTTTTATTTTGGCTCCCAAATATGTCCATAATATGTGAACATATACTGGAATTGCGAAAGTGTTTTAAATTTGGGGTTGCTGTGGCAACTTAACAAGTGTACCTTAAACCCCGTTTATCAGTTATTTTGGCAATGCATGCCTGAAAGTAAATCTCGTTCTTAGTTCTCTTTTAAGTAACTGGTAAATGCACAAAACAAACTTTCAAAAACTTACGCATATCAAGGAGCCAAAATAAAAATGATCTTTTTTTGTCAATAAAACGAGCCATAACCCTGACATAATGTCACTAATACTGATGTCATTAAAAGTACAAAGTTTGGTAGTTTCCAGACAATCATTTAGCCCACAATATAGGGCGGGGGATATTGTCTGCAGCATGCCTGGCCGTCCGGTCATGCGTCCGTATTTCATTTACGGACGATATCTCGACAACCATCGGGGCCTGTTTCCATTGGCAATGTTTAACCCGCGCGGGTCCACCCACCACCATCAACACCATAATCATCACCTACATCGCCACCACCAACACAACAACCATCACCACCCCCATCAACACCATTATCATCACCACCATCACCATTGTCATCACCGCCACCCCCAACACAACGACCATCACCACCACCATCAACACCAATAACACTACCACCATCACCACCACAATCATCACCACCGGTCCCACACAACCATCACCATCACCACTACCGCACCACAACCACCATCACCACAACTACCACACCACCAACACAACAACCATCACCACCCCCATCAACACCATTATCATCACCACCATCACCATTGTCATCACCGCCACCCCCAACACAACGACCATCACCACCACTATCAACACCAATAACACTACCACCATCATCGCCACAATCATCACCACCGGTACCACACAACCATCACCATCACCACTACCGCACCACAACCACCATCACCACAACTACCACACCACAAACACAACCACCATCACCATTACCACAGCACCACCACCACCACAACCACAACCACATCACAAACAGAACCACCATCAGCACTACAACACCAACACTATCACCATTACCACACCACACCACCAACACTACCACCATCACCACTACCACACCACTACCACCATCACCACCACTAACACACCAACAACAACACTACCATCACACTGTCACACTACCAACACCATCAACACCATCATCACCACTACAACCACCATCACAACCACCACCAACATCACCAACACAATCACCATCACCACTACCACACCACCAACATAATTACCACCACCAACACAACCACCACCACCATCACTACTACAAAACCACTATCATCACCATCACTACCAGCACCACCAAAACCATCACTAGCACCATCATCACCATCTGGTCCACAACTAAGGAGATTACTATTATCCGCGCGGGTGTCACATGCGGCTATATTTCAAAACCGCACCAATGGAAACAGACCACCAGCGCAGGTACCGGCACAGGACCTGCGCGGGTTCCCCAGCGTCGCTAAAAAACCTTACCTATGGAAACGTAGCCTTAGCCGGATTATTTTGATATTGCATACACACATCCCTTAGTGGGTGTAGATGTATCTTTTTAGGAGTTATGACACCTGACCTAATTTTTTACCTTTTTGTGGTTATTATTGACATTAATCGATGGCGGATGAATAAGTTCAGTTACTTGACGATATTTCGGAAAGCGTTTGCTGGATTGTTTTTATATTGCACACACACACATCCCCCCAGGGGGTGTAGATATGTCTTGTAGGGGTTGTGACCTTTGACCTATTTTTTACATTCGATATGAAGGCCATTAATAACATTTTTTAATGGCGCCTGGATATGTACCGTTTTCGGCTGATTGCTTGTAAACCGTTAACCGGATTGTTTTCACATTGCATACACACTTTTAGCCATCTTGGTAAATTTTTCCGCGAATTGATGAGAATATATATTGGATTTTAATGCGGAGAGCGTGTGTTGATCCGACATTGGGAAATGGTGTTATAGCTGGTATTTCACCGGGCTTGCGACTGAGACGAATATAAATTTTTCTGATTCTGTTTTTAATCTTTATTTAGTCTGAAGCTAATCGCCAAGAAGTCAGGATCAGTAAATCATTCGTAAATTGGTTGCTCACCGCGATTTCAAATTGATAGACGAATTAATTTCGTTAATCGGTCGTTAATTGGTCTGTAACACTTCTCTAATTCGTCGTTTTACCCGCCAAGACGTTTTCAGTGACTGCTTCGTTCTGCTTAGTAGTTCTTGAAAAAATAGTAAGCGACTCCTAGAAACCATTTAACGAATATGACGAACAGTTAGAGAATAATTTACGACTGATTTCAGACTGTCTCACGACTGTGAAGGGACTGTCTAACAATCTTTAGCGAACATCCTCAGCCTCAGCGACGCCTCTACACATTGTGACGAATTTATTTTAATTACTGGTGTGAGGCGACTGATAACCGACAACAACAACTGCTTAAAGTCACAGATTCGATGAGAAGACGACTGACTAACGACTGACTAACGAATGATTAGTGTATAGCTAGCGAATGCAGCGACTCTGTAACGACTTGAAAGACTGTGTGACGATTGCTTACAATTGCATAATGACTAGATGGCAACAGGTTATCTGGTCGTTAGAATGTTGATAGTCAGTCGGTGATCGATAGATTCGTTGGGCGATCGCGGAACATATAACGTCATATTCAAGACAGCATAACGACATAAATAGACAAGTAGTAATAATAATAATAATAATAATAATAATAATAATAATAATAATAATAATAATAATAATAATAATAATAATAATAATAATAATAATAATAATAATAATGATGATGATGATGATGATGATGATGATGATGATGATGATGATGATGATGATGATGATGATGATGATGATGATGATGATGATGATGATGATGATGATGATGATGATGATGATGATGATGATGATGATGATGATGATGATGATGATGATGATGATGATGATGATGATGATGATGATGATGATGATGATGATGATGATGATGATGATGATGATGATGATGATGATGATGATGATGATGATGATGATGATGTGATGATGATGATGATGATGATGATGATGATGATGATGATGATGATGATGATGATGATGATGATGATGATGATGATGATGATGATGATGATGATGATGATGATGATGATGATGATGATGATGATGATGATGATGATGATGATGATGTGATGATGATGATAATAATGATAATA